>CAUOFW020001787.1:0-47500 GCA_963454935.2 Ilex paraguariensis
GAGGGCGTAGCCAACATCTCACTCTTAGGTAGGCAAAAATATGAAATACAAAAATTTCTATAATTGATGTAAGTTATTAAAAGTTTAGACATATTTTTAAAGGCAAACATAAGAAATATGTTTATCAATCAAAACTAAATTACTAGAAGAAAAATATATTCTAACACTTTTTAGCCTTACTAAGATATGGAACAAAAAAAAAAAGCATAATACTTGTGTCATTGTGCATTCCACCGAATTAGCTATCCAAATAAAATTTAATGTCATATCATGTCTTAAAAATCATTTATTTCAGTCCAAAATTTTTCAGTATTTTTTTTGATATAAATAATCAAAGAGTTCACCAATAAAATTATTTTTTTGATTATATAAATAATCAAAAATAATCCTCAAAAACTTAAATAGCAACACTAATTGGAATGGTCATTATAATTCAACACTTAACCAATGTATTTTTTGACTTCTCAAAACATAAAAGGATAAGATATAAAATAATAATACTATTTATTAAAAAAAATGATCAACAATAAATATATTTGTATTCACACCTAAAATCAAATTACAATAATAGAGGAAAGAGAAAGAAATTTAAGCACTCAGTTGTAATTGAAACGAGCAGTGGTAGTAGTAATGGACGAAAATGATAGTGTTGGTGGAAAATGGTGATGGTGATGGTTATGATAGTGGTAGTCATGGAGGCAATGGTAATAGTAGAGATGATGATGGGACAATGACAGCAATGGTAAGATAGCGGCAGCGGTAGTGGGGATGGTGGTGGTAGAGTTGTGATAGTGGTGATGGTGGCGACGATAGTGATAATGAGGCGGTAGGAGTGGTGGTAAGAGTGATGGGGGCGGTAGATGTGATGATGATGATAGGGGGTGGCGATAGTGGTAGTGGTTGTTATGACAGATGTGGTAGTGGGATAACAACGACGACGATGATTGTAGTTGTGTGGTGTGGTGAGGGACAGCGGGGGGGTGGTGGTGAAGTGACAGTGGAGGCGGTAGTGGTGAGTGTAATGATAATGGTGAGGCAGTTCCAAACACTATTTTTTTTTTAAATATTTATGATAAATTATAAAGTTATATAAACCACTTTTAAAAAATTATCTCAAACACACTCTCAGAGCCCTATTTTTCTTATTAATTTTAAAGTATTAGTATTAACTGTTAGATTAATTTTAAATAAAATTTAAAGAGATTTTAACTGCGAAAAATAAAAATTATTTTATTTATTTTAAAATTTAAATTCTGTTGTACTTTATTATATAATTTTTTCAAAACAATGACATATAAAGGTATAAGGAAAAATTAAAAAATTAAAATGGTAGACTCGACGGTGGAGCCACTCTTAGGCCACGGTGGCCCCGTGCCCCTGTCACTTGTCTTGTCTATTACATATATTAAGCGGTAGTTCTATACTCCGTTTAGTATGAGAAATGAAAAAATAAAAAGATGAATAAGTGTGAAAATACACTTTCCTTTTCTTTTTTAATTTTTTGGGAGTGGGTGTGGGGGAGGGGGGAAGGAGACTTGAACCCTTGATCTCAAGAAGGTCATTTTTTCACAAGGCAAAAAAATATCATTTGACCAAAGGGGCATTGGTGTGAAAATACACTTTTCATCCTTGAAAGAAATAAACAAATTTTCTCTCATTTGTGTTTTATACGATGGATAGAAAATTGAAACAATTAATTTTCTATTGTTTGGTATTAGAGAAAATTTACCATTATACCCTTATATATATAAAATAATTATCTTATAAATAAATTTAAGTGATTCAATGTCACTCTAATTAGTTAGAAGTTGGAATCGCTAGTAATCGTCGGTCAGCCATACGACGGCAAATTTGTTCTCGAGCCTTGTACACACCGCCCGTCGTACTTTGGGAGCGGGCCATGCCCTTTCTCAACCAATAATGGAAAATGTTTTCTTTCTTCCCATTTTTCCTTATCACATGTCCCATCCACTTGTTTTTTCCTCTTATCAAATAGGGCACTTAAAATTAGAAAGCCATTTATCTAATGCATTATTGGGCTGGTCCCGCTAATTAAGAAGACAAACAATTATGGTTACAATAATAATAGTATTACACAATATTAATATCACATCATTAAATCAATAAATTTTTATGTCTAACTAATATTACTCTTCTCCATACAGTACCTGAAAATAAAATAAAATAAAAATACCATAGACCTCATTTAGAAGAAATTAAGTTAAACAAAATAAATGTCTAAATTTGCTTCAATTATTAAAATGTATAATGAAAGAAAGATCCAATTGGTTAAAAAAAGCGGGACAGGTGGCATGGCGGCTTTTGTTAAATGCCACGTCATCACTAGCGAGTCAAAACCACAATCCATAAACCACGGTCCCGGTGCATGTTAGAGAGTGCATGGCAGTGGCTATTATTAAACTTCGGATAACTACTACTAAGTTTGCCGGAAAACTAGTAAAATAATGGTCAGGATAAGCATGCGCGAGCACTACGTGGAGACATCCACCATCCAACTTTGACCACGCAACTACATCAATGCTGACGCACCTCCACCTGCAAGATCGTACCACCTGTCCAGAGTTCACCCATCTAGCACTTGATCTATTTTTAATGGTCCAGATTGGTACCTTAGGTTGCAGCGCGTAGTACGATATAATCTCTCTGGCGAGTTTTTAATCATTAACGGTTAGCGTGAAGATAGTATCAAGTTCTTGTCAGCTTTCTAAACTTTGGAATTGCAGGCTTTTGAGAGAGAAAGAGAGAGGGGTTAGTGTCTGTGTGCGTGTGTGTGAAAGAGAGAGAGAGAGAGAGATCATGGTGGTGGAAGATGGTAGTCCAAGGAGCCCAGAGGCGACGTTGGGGAGGCATGTGGAGGATCTGTGGGACATACAAGAGCCACAGCTCAGTCCAACTGAGAAGCTCAATGCTTGCTTTGAGAGCATCCCTGTCTCTGCCTTCCCTCCTGCTCCTTCTTCTCAAGGTAATATATTAATAATATGCTGCATACCCACGAAATTATATTTGTAATTATGCATTAATTCTCTTTATTTGGCCTTAGTTCTATTGCTAATCCATCTGATCAAGACCTTAGATATGAGGATGAACACATGAGAATGAAAGTTAGAAATCCTCATCCTTATATGTATGGTGTAAGTGTGTGTTTAGGGATATTCATTGTATTTTGAGGCATGGATTTTGATTATTATGATTATTTATTGACGATACAGAGCACATGAGGAGAAATTAGAGAAAAAATTTCTCGCTATTTCTGGTTTGTTATATGTTCGATGTTGACCATGTTGGGTTTGAGAGTTATGCACAAATTATTATGAAGGAAAAAGTTACCATTGCTGATTAAATTCAAACCTAAGCTTAAAATCATCAGAAAATTTTATCTGGATCAAGCTGCGAGGAAACGTTTTTGTTAAAAGAAGTCCCAAATCAAGGAGGAATCTGAAATTCTGATACATAATTTTTGTATGTATGACTTTCGTCTCTTTCTTGGTGACCAAACACTAGTTAGGGTTTAAAGAGGTATTACAAGATAAGAATATAAGGATAAATAAACACCATATGTGCACTGACCATGCTCTCAGAGTGTTATGTGTGTCTGGCTATATTTATTTTTGCATTTTATTTATACTTATCATGCTCATGGAGTCATGCTTATATGTGCATTTGTATTCTATATCTTCATGTTTTGAGGTGAGGGGGTGTCACAGGGCAAGTAGTTGTGGGTTCTAACCTCATCCCATAAACCCCAAACCCCCCCAACCCCCCCCAAAAAAAAAAAAAAACACACACACACACTCTCACACACAAAATTCTATATCTACAACCTTCTGTTTTTGGTAGAGTTGGCATATGCTGCAAGCCTTTGTCATTTGCTTTCAGGTTCTTAGTTTCTTTCTTACTTCCTTCTGCTATTGGCCTCACTGTTTGCAAAATCTGTTTGTAGTAATTGAGCTAAACTCGGATACCAGCTTGGCTGACGCAGTTAAGTTACTGTCCAAACATAAAATTCTTAGTGCACCCGTTGTGGATGTCAAGGCGCCTAAGGACGCGAGTTGGATCGATAGATACATTGGTATTGTGGAGTTTGCAGGAATTGTCGTGTGGATTCTTCATCAGGTTTGCCTCCTATCATTGATAATTGAAAGTAGAAGCAGGTGGATCGTCTTTGTGGCTAATAACTGAAAACAGGCTTTTTGGTTGTTGTTGTTTAGGATTTTTCTTAGATTATATTGATTGATAGCCGAGGGCAATTTGAAATCAATGGAATAGAGGCAGCCCTTTTCTATCAAGCCACCACTTGCTTCTAACTTCTAAGAGTAACTGATATGCCAAGGAAACACCCCGGTGGAACAAGTATAGTTTTGATGAACCACTTATGATATTACTTTTCTGTGTGTAAGTCAGATCTTCGAAACCGCTAATCCCTTATAGGTAGAAGGTGATTGCAAACAAACGAATCTTGGAGCAAGAACCTCCACCTACGGGTGGGTTCCCTACCATTAGATCATGAACTGATACTGTATGGAAGACTCTAACCACTAAGTGAAGTAAGTCAATGAGAGTTCATATTCGTCCATTTCTTTTTTTCTTCAATTGATAATAGCTATGCTATTCCATGACTTCCACTAGGTATAAAGTGACTGGGTTCCAAACCTCGCCCTTCATAGAAAGATATTTAAGTTGCTTCATAGATTTCTGTCTTTTTGTTACGTGACAGTATCATGGTTGTTACAGCTGGGGCTATGCAATCATGATAATGGGGTGGGATTCCTTGATATTAAGGTATCATGATGGTCGGGAATTGGCTTAGCCCGTTGTGGTAACATCTCTCAGTTCATAGGTTTGTGATTAAATAATTCTTTAAATCCATTCCGAGCCTGTTCTTTCCACCTCTCCTCTCCAATCCTCTATCAAACGTGTTCCCCAGGTGCCATGAAATGAAATGCAAATTGGTGACCACAATATTTTGCACGGGTTTCTTCTACAACTAAATTGAAGCATCATTACTTTAGAACTTTCCTTTGTTTGGCAAGATACCCACTACATTTTCTTCAAAATGTCAACACTTCAGTTGGTGCTGACATATTGGATATATATAGTTGGCAAAAACCTGAAATGGAACTTGTACCTTCATTAATGTCTGGATTTTGGTAGTCTGTGTTCTTTTATTTCCTTTTGTCAAAGAATAAGATGGTAATTTTTATGGTTGGTCAAGTGGGAGGCAATTTTGAGGTAATTATTAATATATGGACATGGGGAGAAAGCAAAAGCTGATTCACTGGCATTGCTTAATGTTTGCATTCAGATATTGCATAGAGGTCAGGCTTCAATGCTCCAATCAAACCTTTGTACTCTGTGAAAACGATGTCTGATTCTTTGCTGCAGTATTTGGTTGTCTTCATGCCTTCCTAATGGAAGCTTACATATGGGCTCATTTTTTTTGCAGTCAGAAAAGATGGAAGGATCTGCGGGCTCAGCATTCGATATGTATGTATCAGAGGAAACCATTGGACCTGCTGTTGCAGCCGCAGCTAATGGGTTATCTTCTCCAAGATTTAGAAGCTTGCACCCTGAATCTCCTACAGCCACTTCTGGGAACTTTTTTGAGACTCTTACTTCTTCTGACTTTTATAAGAACACAAAGGTTATTCTTTTAACTTCTATACTAAGAAAGAGTTTTTAATTCTAGTGAACTTTTTATTCTCTTTGTACTTCTTCAGTATTTTCTTCATGAAACATCCTACACTTGCTAACTTATGAGTACACAGGTTCAAGATATCTCAGGTTCATTCCGCTGGGCTCCATTTCTTGCTTTGCAGAAGTCGAACTCCTTTTTGACGATGCTCTTGCTGCTATCAAAGTACAGAATGAAAAGTGTTCCTGTGGTTGATCTAGGTGAAACAACAATTGATAACATAATCACCCAATCTGCTGTGATTCACATGTTGGAAGAATGTGTTGGTCTTCACTGGTTTGAAAGCTGGGGCACTAAAAAACTATCTGACCTTGGTCTTCCTCTAATGAAGCCCAGTCGCATTGTTAAGGTATTTGACTTCTTTAGTTAGAATTATCTTTAAAATATTGGATATCTGCAGCCACAATCTATTCTAAGTGGATGTTCTACAATGGTTGATTAGTTCAATCATTACTATAAGATTACGCCCCTCTTTTTTTTTTTTCTCCATCGAGGGCTGAAGGGTAGTGTTATGTCGTTTTAGGAATTTTATAATGGAGGCAACAATCGTGACATAATAACTGTGTTGGTTAGTCAAGTGGTTGATATCTAGAATCTTGTCAAATGCAAGTATTGTCAGATAACTTCCACCACTAAGTTACAATGGCCTGAGAAAATGATTTCAACATTGAAGCCCACATTTCCCCCCAAATCCACATTAAAATCTTGGTCGACAAACATGATCTTGTGATTGATGGGGTTTGTGATTCCTCCTCCTTTCTTTTCAGGTGGATGAGGATGAACCAGTGCTACAGGCATTTAAACTGATGAGACAAAAGGGAGTTGGTGGGGTACCAGTGGTCGAAAGTGGCGGAAGTAAAGCAGTTGGTAATATAAGCATCAGAGATATTCAATTCCTTCTAATTGCGCCTGCAATCTACAAGGATTACAGGTTTATAGCCGAAACTTTTCTAGCTTTTTTCCAGCTCAAGTCTGCAACTCCCTCCCCCCCCTCTCCCAAAAAAATAAAAATAAAGTGTACAACTTTTCCCTGATGGGTCATGGAAATATTAAAGGAGCTTATTGGATCTCAGAGATATCATCAATCTTAACACGTTCATCTGGAATGTTCTTACAGATCTATAACGGCCAAGAACTTTCTGACAGCAGTTCGAAGCTACCTGGAGGAGAATCAAAAAGATTCACCATTGTTGAGTGGCATGGTTACATGCCAAAGAGACAACACACTCAAGGAAGTTATTCTGAAACTCGACTCCACAAAGATCCATCGGATTTATGTCGTGGATGATGCTGGAAATCTAGAGGGGGTAATCACTCTCAGAGACATAATTTCAAAGCTAGTACACGAGCCTCGTGGTTACTTTGGTGATTTCTTTGATGGTGTTCTTCCCCTGCCCGCGAACAGCAGGGTCTAACTAGTTCCAAACTAGTCAATGTAGTTTTTTTTGTGGCTGATGGATCTTGCGTTATTAACCTCCTCTCCTTTCCTTTTGTTGTATCATCTGTGTCATTGTCCTGTCGTCGTTAACTTGCTGGAAATGATGGTGTAAATTGGTTGAGGTAGTCGTAATAATCGGACGCTGTTATTTTCAGTTTTATCTGTTGTACTGCAAACTCCAGCAGCATTCTGTGGTAATGGAAAATAAGATCCTTTCCCATAAACTTCTGCCCTTCTAATTTGAATGGTTTCACCGTTTGAGGTGTGCTTGTGATTCTTTTTTTTTTTTTTTTGGTTAACAACAGCGTTGGGATATTTTTGTTCAATTATAGACAGTTGTGTAGTAATATTATACTCTGATGCATTGAACTGTCGTTGTTTATTAGACTCTTATGCATTAAACTGTAATTGTTTATTAGACTCATCGCTTCCTGTTGGAATCTATCACAGTTTATCATCAATCGGCTTGTAGTATATGGTCATTATAGAATTTTTGTTTTTTCTCAGTTCCATTGCAATTAACAAGCATAATATTCCTTCAAAAAAAAAAATAGAGGAAATTTTTTGCATGACGTTCAAATGGATTTATATTCATATTAATGCAGAGAGTTGAAAATTTTATATAAAAATTTGCAAAAAAATGACTCCAAAAGTCTGTCTCTCTTCGGATGTTGTGTTATGAAAAGTTTTATTCATATTACATGAAAATTTGTAAAAAATAAGACTGCAGAATTCTGACATTCTTTAGATATCGTGGTATGGAAGATTTATTTGAAGGATGATTAATTAAAGAAATAATCCAACATCTTCATGTTTGTGACCAATAAATATTTTTTATTCAAAAGAAAGGTAAATTGATGAGATAATCTAGGATGTTGGTGGCCAATAAGTTTTTTCTGCTCATAAAGTACTTTAGGAGTGTAATTTGGGCGGCGAATCCAAAGTCAACTCAAAAAAATCAGTGTTTTTGTTAAATTTTTTAAAATTTGGGCTGAATTTGGGCCACAAATCATCAATCTAAAGTAAATTCGGACTAAATTCGTTTTAAGGTTTCAGGTTCAACTTGAGTCCAAATCAAATTACTAAAAATGGAGTTCAACTAGAATTTAACCCAAACTTTTATTCGAGTATTAAAAATAATGTGTGTTATTTAAGCATTTAAGATATACACAGGACTACACAATAAAATAATGTGTTATTTAGACTCATCAAGAACTTTTTATAGCACTACACGGAGTTAAAAGAAGATGTTAAAATTAGAATCTGTGTCTTTAATGTGCTTGATTTTTATTGGGTCTAGGTGAGTTTAATAAAAGAGTTAAAAAATATTTACATTTAAGAATCTGAATTTACCTAAAAAATTAAACCCTATTTAAAATATTGGGTTCAATCAAATTCAACTCGAGCCTAACCTGAATCCAAGCGTGTAATACTCCGGTTAGAGTTGAATTAGGATTAGAGTTTTTATATCTTGGATTAAAACCGAGTTGACTCCCTAACCCATCCAACTGGCACACCCCTCTGAAGCATCCTATGTCCAATGCCTCCACAAGACTACGCTTCCCCATTTCAAGTTACTTTCCTGCGTCTTTTAAATTTGTTCACCGTCTAACTAAATAATTACCATCTTTCCTTTAATAGCACTTAACTCCCCACGAGTGCTATATAATTACTCTTTGTCCCCACATAAAATCATAGGATGTAACAACATCATCTAACCTGCACGGGAAATAGGACAATCACTAGACGGATTTTAGCATGAAATTGCCGAATAGTATGCATCCCATCAGAACTCGAGGGGCACCAGGTGATTCCTTTCTTGGACTCCAGAAAAAGCCAATAACGGACCTTTTTGGTGATTGAGGGTTCACTTGGTTAGGAAGAAAATAATAATAAAAGAAAGTGAAATGAAAGAAAAAAAAATAATGAATATATACTGCTAACTTGAAAAACTTACGAGAAAGTTATACAAAAATTCCATTCTTGAGAGTCACTCTAAAATATACTTTTCTTTAATTTTCTTCTTATCAGATTATTTATCACTCATTCAAATAGAACCCTATTGTTTAAAATGAACCCCTCATTCATTCCTGGTAGATGATTAACCAAAACAAATTTGAAAGAAAAGAATCAACTTAAGTTTTACGACTATAAATCATTATGCGGAATGATAGAGTTTTTTTTCAGATAGCATAACCATATACCACAAACACCCATCCAAGGAGGGAGCCTCGCAGCTTATACGCCCTTACAGCAACACTTAAAAAGGCATAAAGTTTTGGATTAGCACAAAAATGTCCATAATACAATCATCTATTTTAAAGTAGAACACAGAAAAGTGTGACAAACAATTCGAAAAATTTACTTATTTCAGCTACTTAAAGCACTGAAAAGAGGACTGTTTACATGCTAGAGGTCACAGATTGGAGACATGACCGTCAAGCAAAATCCTCAAGAGGTTTTTTAACCAGAGCTTAAAGATCATACACCTGTAGTTAAACACATCTAGCAGGCAAAAGATAATACAATTATGGGCTATTGTTTATCTCAGAATTTTTTTTCCTAGCACATTTTGAAGCTCAAAGAAAGTTCACAACTCCTACAACCAAACTTCATCATTTCAAGCCCCTATAAAATAATTGTTTTCTAATGAGCACAAATGTTCTGGAGAAATGAAGAGGGCCACAATGCTGTTATCTGCACCAATTTGATTAAAAAGAATCAACCAAGAAAGGGGGAAGGGAGAATAGTAAGAATCGATAATTATTAATTACCATACACATCCTTGCCAGCAGCAAGTCTACTAATTTAGGGCAAGCTACTAGTAAAGTATATAGGTGGTCATATTAGACACAAATGATCAAGTACAGGATTCAGCAAAGGGCCCTTTATTATCATTTGAGACAGAAAACCTTATCTTGTACCATCCTGTTCATCCTAATGATTTCAATGCAAACCAGAATAATTAATAGAACATGTTGGAAAAAGAAGGCAGACTAAATGCTTCAGAACCGCGGAGGAACTCTAAACACCCACTACAAAGAACAAAGTCTTGGATTATTTATGGCTATTCAAATTACCTAAAATCTGTTACTTTCCAGATCTGGACAGCAACACACTGCTTACGACATGAAATACAGTGATTTAAAAAAATGAAGCTGCGGCAAGGTCCAATCTTTGAAGCCAAAGATTCCAATACTTTAGAAACTGTAGTTGGAATGAAGCTAACAAAAACCCCAATTCTTCTTCAAGAAGGAGCTTTGGGGATGGCTTAACCCCTTTTGATACCATCCTAAAGCTTATTGGAGGAACGTCAACCCTTAAAAATGACCAAGTCCCTTGTCAGCCCACAATACTCTCTCTCTCTCTCTCTCTCTCTTTTGATGCAAAGAGACTTAAAAGACTCCAAAACATCAACTAAGGCTTGCCCCCCCCCTTTCCCCCCAAAAAAAAAAAAACAAACAACCAAACAAGGAAAAAAGGGCAAAACCCCACGCAAGAGAAACTTGTATCCATCCGAATTGCCATTTTTTAACATCTTAGCATTTCCTTGGTGTCAAGGCTTTTAATTTTTTTGTGCTAATTCATATACTGTCATAATCAGTCTTTGCCACCCATTTGACAAGAGATCATGAGAATTTATCTTGATTTTCTGCATTTGCTTCTCACTAACCATGCTTCCTCTTGAGTGCAATTTTTATCTCTCACCTCCAACACCATTGATTCCAATTAGATGAAAATAATAGCAGCTTGACTAATAATTTTTGAACGGCAAAAGAACACAATATCATAACAAATGAAAGCAACAGAAACTGTATTACAACAAATGATAAACAAGGAACAATGTCTTGTACATATTTGAGAAGAAATACATGGTGGTTTTAGAACCTGTAGGTTACACCACTACTGTAATCTTCTGCTTTGAGCTCACCAGCACTCAAACTAGAAAATTGATTGATTTGAGAGGAAATTAGTTCCTAGTGTCTAACTGTCTATTTTCTTGTATCTTGGTGTGCAAGTTACAGAACATATGCTGACATTAAGTTACAGAAGAAACTATTGTCAACGGAGCAGAAATTATGCAACTGCTGAAAAGTTTCACAAGTTGCAAGAACATTTCAGCAACTAATTCAGCTAATTGATCAAGTAACTTGTAATCATGGGTGTTGTATTGGGTGGGTATGACCTTTTAACGAGGTTGAACTGTTGAAGCTGAACTATTATATTTCCCTAGAGAAACTAACAGTAGTAGTAATAAAAGGGTGTCAACTTTTGGAGAAGCATTTCTACATGGAACTATAGCTCCACCCCGCCTAGGTTTTGAAAATTTGGAAGCCTTAGGTTCAAGAGGCTGCAAGGGTTGTAGGACGTAAATAAAACATTATTTCTTTTTTTGGGATCTGGGGGAGAGGGAGGCTGTTCGCCAGCTGCTTAACAAGTAACAATGGTGAAATGTGACAACGATCAACATGTCAATTGAACAATCAGTTTACCCAATAGCCACTCAAATGTGATAAGATCATGGACACAATATTAGTTCAGCTCTAATGTGAGTCATGACAATAAAGAGATGAACCACCTTAAGTTTCACACATACAGAGGATTGATAGTACATGTACAGATTATTACAGTACGTGAAGGAAAGTATGGTATGGATACCTTTCTCAAAAACCTGTGATTAAGACAATAAAACCAATAAAATAATTAGCTGGGTTTAGAAGGAGAGCAGAATTCCGATTAAATTCAACGAGAGCAATAGGCATACCTGTTACATGAGTCCTGCATGTTATGTACTTTTTCTTCTCATGTGGTGCAGTACGAGAGGTGTCCCTTCAAATAGATCCAACAGGTAATTCTCTAAGTCCTCTGAAGTGTACTTTATGTACTTCCCAGTATGCTTTCCACTGTCTAGTTGACTCCCAAACCTTCCCAAAAATGCGCGGTAGGCAGGAAGCACTTTTTCTGATATGGATATTCGAAGCTCTTCGCGAAGTTGAGCATCTGGGACCTTCCAAGAAGTCTGAATCCTATAAATATCTTCAAAACATGCATTGAAATTCTTAAACCTTTCTTTTAATGCCACCTTGGATGCATTACTCGTGCTCCCACCAATCCCTTCATCCTTCAAACAAGACAAGGCCTTGCTCCATGAAGCTCGGAGATAGCTTGTGGCATATTGGCGAATCTGACCACGGCGCTTACGCACCCAATTATCTCCCAAAAGGTTCCTAAGCTCAGAGTCTTTTACTTTCTGAACTATGTAAAGGATATTGTTCATCAAGAATATGTATTGCATTGCACCATCCTCATACATTCTGGACTTCTCTTCAAGGTTTGATTTCAGAGTCGTAATCAGTGACAGCAAATGTTTTGCTATCGGAGACATGCTTTCTAACTCCAAATGATCACCATCACTATTCTGCAAACAATCAGACTCATCCCCATTTTTCTTTAAGAGCTCATTAAGAGTCTCACTGTAATCAACCAACAATTTCAAATAATTCATCACATAACGGGTCAGTGGGTGAATCTCACCACCTTGTGTTGGTTTCCTAGATTGTTCACCCTGAACAGCATTTTCAAACTCAACAAACGTCCCAATGGCAGCTTCGCCAAGTGAATTTAGCACCCCATTTGCCTCACTGCTTACTAACTCACCCGATTCATCCTTAAACAGTGCTTCCAAATCTGATAAAACATCCATAAGCGCATCATACATATCGAGTATGCGGAACAACTTCTCCGAGGACCTCTTCCCAATTGCAACTGCCTCGCCAAAATTCAACAGCTGCATCATGCACCCTTTTGCAGTCTCAACAAAGCAAACCTCCTGAATCAGCTCAGACTCGGAAAAGATCTGCTCACAAAGCTGTTTTTCCCCTGACAAAAGGACCCGAACCACAATCTTAACAGCTTGAATCCACTTCTTCATCCTCTCGTTCAATGACTTCCACTCAATCCTCTGGACCTCCTCAATGCTCAGCTTCTCGACGTCCAGATTCGACATACACTCCTCAAGAACATTTCGGCGAACACTACTATATACCTGACAACACTCTTTCTCATACCCACACCGAATCATCAAGTCGGCAATTTCCTTCAACTGTCCCACAGCATCGGGTTTAATCAAGTCCACACACACATCATTCCCCAAACTCGCACCTCTCTCGTGACAATACCCACTCACCTGATCTTCCTCTCCAAAACTCCCAAAATCCTCAATCTCCCCGTCATTTGAAGCAAACGACAATGAAACCCTACGAATCGACCCGTGCAGCCTCTCCGCATCCAAAGCCTCCGTATTTGTAGTCAAAATGTGACGAAAGTCGTCCTCTAGCCTCGACATGGCCAATTGGAGTGCATTTTCGGCTCGATCCATGATCTCGCTCTCTGGTTGGATCGATAAATCTTCGGTCAACTGTAGGATCTCATCGACCGCGGCCAAATATTCTACGGCATCGTACGGCTCGCAATTGGAGTCGTAACTGAGAATAAGCTTCTCAGCAGCCTCAAATCGAGCATCGACCGTGCTATCTTCTGCTTCCGAATTAGACACGAGATCGTTGATGCTCGATAATCGGTTGTCTAGGCTGGACAAAATCAAGATCATGTCCTCGGTCTCTTTACTGGATGTGTTTAGAGTCTTGAGACTCTTCACGATCTGTTTCGCTGTTTCCATTACCCTGTCCGAACCTTCAATACTCCCCGGCGTCGCCGCCATTACCTTAACCTATAATTTTACACAAACCTATGCACACACAGCTCTGTATCTATACTCCTATATATATATATATATATATAGAGAGAGAGAGAGAGGGAGGGAAAGGACTGACCTTGAGACTGGTGATTTTAGGGGTTGAAAGTTGAAATGCTTGTCGTTGCTGTTTCGTCCACTCACTCTCTCTCTCTCTCTCTCTCTCTCTCTCTCTCTGGGTGCTAATGATGTTTGGGTTTCCGGGCAAATGGCGTAGAGGAGTGTTTGGCCGGCTGAGTAACGTAGCGAGGAATCGGTTTGGGTTTGGGCTTAAAAAGTTGGGGCTAGCGATTAAGACTGCTGAGTCACATGGGCCACTGGAGAATGTGAACCATTTAGGTTTTTGTTGGAATGTGGATAATATAGGACTAATTATACTTTTACCCCCTAAATTTTATTTGATTTCTGATTTAGGATTTTATAAGTATTTACATCAATTTGATCTTTCTAACTTTTCGTGAACATCTGTTCAATCCAATCAACAATGGTAGTTATATTTTCACAAAAAAAAAATGTGATGCACACGTGCCTAAACTATGTGCTTTGTGTTAGTTTGATCTCTAATCTTTGAATTATGTTAATTTAGTCCTTTAATTTTTTAATTTGTGTCATTTGGTTCAATTGAAAATGATAATTTGAACTAATGGAGACATTCACATGATCACACTTTAGAGGTCACTTTGGTCCCTCAAATTTGTAGTTTTTGTCATTTTGGTCATTCAAATTTACAATTTCTGCCACCTTGTCCTTTCGAGATGTTGAAAGTTTCGGTCAACACAGTCCTTAACCCAAATCTATTTAGTAAGAATCTTTATCCCATATTCATCAATATCAATGAAAGTAGCAAGCGTAAAGGCTTATTTTACTCACTTCTAGTTATCGCACAATGTTCTAACTTCATTCTCTTGAAATTATGTATTACAATTGGCAAATCACAAAAGGAAGTCAATAGCATACTAGAGTAAAGGGTGTCCTAATAGCATTAATGTTTTTTTTAATTTATATATAAATAGGTTATTTCACATATCTACCGATGAGTAATATTATTCAGTACAAAGTTATTTGTGTGAGATTCAATTGTACCTACGTGGATAGAATTAGGATTTTATCCCGAAGAGAACCAAACAAAAATAATGACATAGTCAAAAAATTTATTTGATGAGACCATTCATAATGTAATTATCAAATTTTAAGTTATAAAAAATTACCAAAAATATTTTTTATGCTATACATATGAAAATTAGTTTGGATCATAATATTTAAAAAAATATTTGTACTTACAGCTATAAAAATTAATATGCGACAATGTCATGTTTTCCTTATTCTCTTATAGTTTTTTTTTTAATTTTTTTGGTGTTAAAGAGTAAATATAACCTGAAACAGTAATAGTTATAGAGATTCGAGTCTAAGTCAATATGAAAAAATTCGAATTCTTATGGATTGAACCATCCAGGTGCATTACACTTGTTACCAAACAGGCACTATGAGTAATTTGACCAAAACGTCAAAGTTTTAGACGCGTATTGTTAGAATAAAATAAGGACTGTTTCACATTTGTTGTTGTCTCTGTCTGACCATAACGTCAAGTTGTTTGTTAGAACTTAGAACATTGCAACCGTTCAATTAGGTCTAAGTTTAGCAATCAAGCAATTTACAGGTCAAGTTTCTTCTTCTGGAAAACTGTGGGCTACAGAAGAAGGATTCGGACTGGACAGTGCAAAATGGTAGCAACCAGTATTGACCCAAAAGAAAAACTTAAATAATCCAGGAGGTGGATGAAGTGTTAATAGATAAACGTACTATATACTCAAACATTTTGAATTCGAATTTTAACAACTCCTTACGATTAGACTATGAAAGATTTAACCCTTATGAATATCTTAATCTCAGTATAGATGGTTTATCTTTAACCGGACCGGAGAGGAGATTAATCGAGGTACACGCAAATTGACTTAAACACCCCTAATCATAAGTTTAAACCAAAGAAAAAACTTAAATATGAGTAGAAATTCAAACAACATTGTGGGGTCACAGAATGATATTAGTCGATTCAATGGCAATAGCTGAGTTATTTTAATTAGCTTATAATTGACTTGAATATGTTCAAGACGACTTAATCAAATTAGATGAAACTCACAGTTTATGCCAAATTTAAAATAGTGTCAATTTAAAAGGTCCTAACTCAAAAGTTGACGTGTCCAACAGAATGATCCTTCTCTCGGACCAAAAGAAAGATCAATCAAAATGCTTGCTTGATCAGTGAAGCTTTGTATCTTGTTGGGGGTGGTTCTTTGAATGAAAGAATGGGAGAAGCAGTCAAAATAAGAGACAGATGTCGATCACCAACAAATCTTTCGTGTTAATTTTGATATAATTTTGTCTAATAAGGATCGTGTACGGTGTAATTGTAAGCTGGTCAAGTTGAAAGACTTGACTAGTCAGACTGAAAAGTTGTACAAATTAAATGGCTGGTAGTGGTACCGCCCAAAAAAATTAAAAAAGTCAGTATCATATTTTTAAAATTTATTATTTTTGAGGGTATTAATATAATTTTAGAGGGTCATTTTTAAAATAAAAAAATTTATTATTTTTGTTGATGATTTATAATTTTTATGGGTATTTTTATTATTTTTATGGATATTTTTACTATATTTGTGATAATTATTTTTATCATTTTTTTCATATAAAAAAAATACTACTTTTGTGAATATTTTATCATATTTGTGAGTATTTTTATCATATTTGTTAATATTTTTATCACTGTTGTGGTATCTATTTTTATCTATTTTTTGGATACTACAACAGTAATAAAAATACTCACAAATGTGATAAATGGAGATATGGTACCAAAAAAAAAAAAAGTTGATACCTAGTCAACTCCATGGTTTTATCTTTTGTTAATGGACTTCACTGCGGTAATGAATATTTTTATTCAATAATGTACTTCCAAAATTTATTATTTGTTGTGGGTATTTTTTGCTACAAACAAATTTATCATTTTTGTGAGTAATTTACGATTTTTATGGTTATTTTTATCACTGTTGCGGTAATTATTTTTATAACTTTTTTTTGTTACCATAACAATTATAAAAACACCTACATCAATGATAAAAATATTCATAAAAATAAAAAAATGTGGGACAATACCTTTTTTTTTTTTTCTGAGAACCGAGACGACTACTTTGTTAATTACTCATATATACAAAGTTTTTTCTATGAATAAAATGATCGTATTTGTTTACTTTTCCTATCACGTCATGTGTTGATAAACAAATACGATGTCGTTTTGTATCTTATCGAACAAAAAGGCAACATTGGTTTCGTCTAATATTCAAGAACTATATTAGTATGAGATTGTATTTGGTTTACTCTTTGAATATTGGGTTATTTTATGATATTCTGTTAGTCATGTTTGATTATTTTTCTATATCCAAACTTGTCTTGGGCCAAAAATGAAAACAAAGGTATGTAAACAAAATAACAATTTTTGTCATGTTTTAGACTTGACACGTGTATTTACGGAAATTATGACATGCTATAAAAATATTTATTCAAACTCAGTTTGCCTAATTAAACGAATTAAGTGTGAGTCCTTATTTGAGCACATAACTTTATATATATAATACCTACCTATTGCATACATAAATTCATGAGTCTATAAAAGTCAAACAAGTTATTACTTGAACTTGGATAGATTTTGGCTAGATTATTAAACGAATTTTAAAATTGAGTTTAATGTAGTTGCAACCTTGGATTGCTATTGCATATTTAGCTCCTGTTGTAGTTACTATTGCTATTTTCTTAATTTACCCAATTGATCAAAGAAGTTTTTTCGATGATACGTTCCAATTGATCAAGAAAGTTTTTCCGATGATACGTTATTAAGAATCTCTTATATTTTCAATTTATGATTGTATATACAGTCATTTCGACATGTTAGACGTGATTGGTGTAGCTATTCATGAATAGTTAAATTCATTTACCTTTTGACTTTCTTATCTTCACCTTATGTGTTTGATAAGTTCATTATGGAGCATACAATGGATTGCTAAAGAATGATTTGGTGACAGGTAATAAATTCGATCAAGACAGGCGTTAGCTCTATGATACTTTAATTGAATATATAATTTTTAGTGAATCATACCCATCATCTATCACAACCAATAAAAAAAACAAAACACCCAATATCTATAGAGACTTCAAGCTCATCTGTAAATGACCATGTTGAGCCAAAAACAAACACATTCATTATGGTGAGTTACAATATAACTCAAAAACAATGTGATAAGGCACTAATTAATGGATGACAAAACAACAAAACAAACTGCAATTACAAATTATTGCCCTCCATTTTTCGATGAGAGTATCATAAAATTGCTTCAATGGGCAGCTAGCCATTCAACGATATATAACGCTGGCGTCCCCTAAACAGTTTTTACATATTCTGTTCAAGATGCTAAAGTGGTGGCTTCACAACCATCATGTACACAAGCCAAGACATCTCTGTAGTCCCTTGAGATGGTGAAAGAGTCGTATACCTTTCCATCACTGCTCTTCTTGTACTCATAGAGAAGGGATGAGTGGTTGAATGCTGTCAATTTGACAAATCCAAAGTCGAAATCTTTATAGAGACTCCAAGTGGTATTAACTTCACTGAACGCTGATAAATGGCTCCCTGCCCCACCAACAACAACGTGGATTGTCCCATTCACGATGCCAGAGTAGTGAGATTTTTCTGAGTTCACACATTGATTCTACACCACAAGCACAAACAGCAAAAGATCAGATAGATGGTAGATAAATGATTAAATATTGGAAACAAAATCTCAAGGTAGTTGTATCAAAAAAGGTTGCAACACAATGAGATCTAATTATGATTCAATGAGGTCAAAGCTGCTAATCAATGAGGCCTAAAAATTTGGGATTGATCGTAAAAAACTTGGTCAATCGTAAAAATTGATATTGAATGCAAAGAAGAACTACACAATTTTCCAAAAGCTATATAATTATACAATAATGTAAGAGCGGGCCGAAAAAATCCAAAGTAGTTCACAGTGACTAGCTACTTGTACCAGGCAGTAAATAAAGCAATACAGAACTCCTTAAAGCAATGAGAAACGCAGCAGCTGAATTTGGTGTACATTGAGCTGTGCATAATGCCAAATCAGTACAGTAATTTACTATTTATGCAAAGATAAGCCATGTGTCCATGAAGAAATACAAAACCAATGTGACATGGTTTCTTGAGTGTAACAGGCACAAATCTACCTGTTTGTTACTGAAATGGGTTTCAAGAGCTTCACCATTGGTTTAGAGGCCTCTGGAATAACATGCTACATTGATATTCCTTTATTTTATTCTGTAAGAAAAGAAAAAAGTACAGAAAAAACCTACTACCTGGTAAATAGGGCAAGTTCTTTCATAGTTATGGACGTGACCCCAAAATGCAATGTCCACCTTGTACTTCTGCCAGAGTCTTTGCAAGCTTTCCCTTCCCATGGGCTCTTCAAATGAGCCCTCCGAGCCATACCATTTGTCAGAAGAATACCCAAGGACCCGATGACCTGCAAAGATCAACCAAGGCTGTTTTTGCCTATCTGCGGATGCAAGGCATTTCTCTAGGAACATGTACTGTTCAGAACCTTCTCTCCAGTCATGCTCAGTATCTGCTATGCAGAAGTGGAACATGCCATAGTCCGTCGAATACCTGTCAATAAATAAACACATAATTCTATATAAAATATTGAACCAAAACAATATTGTCATGCTACTAAAAAGTGAACTGATCAGACTTGATGACCAAGTTTTATAGGAGACGGCTTCTTATTCTTTTCAAATTTCTACAAAAAAAACTGAAAAATTATAGACTCGATGTACTTGGACAAGGTGGACAAACCGATTATCCAAATGCTGGAGTACTAGTTACACCATTGTAACAATTAATAAGGACCTGAATTGCAAAGAGAGTTGAAGTACATGATTTCTGTCAGCTATGATTTGGTGATGGATGCTTCCATATGCAGAACCAGACACCGTAAAGTTCATGATAATACGATGACAATATGTAATATATTTTTCCCACTTTTCTTTGGCGTACAAGAGTGGAGAAATTTCCAACTTTCCATTTGTGTAATGAAAAAATTCAAGATCTATAAACTGTATTGTGGACTAATACTTGCAAGCTTTGATAAGCCCAAATGCTATATGGCTTCTTTACAGAACAAAAGCCACAGATCCTTCCAGGGGCTATAAGATTTGAATGCCTTTATCTTGGGTCTTTTAAGACTTCCAGAAACTAATTGGTGGGAGCTTAGGCCAGTGGTAGTCACTTAGTATAACTGAAAATTAGGAACTCTTTAATGATGCTAGAAACTTTAGGACTTGTTTAGAACGCAAAAATAAGGCCATGAGTGTTCTGTTGCCTCCTAAAAGAATAGTTTTTTTGACTATTGCTTGCTTAAAATTATTTGAGAAGAACTAATATATTTACCAAAACTTTGCTCTGTTTTCTGCAGGAACATAGAACATAGTCTCAGCCAATACTCCACATTCTCCACCCGAATCCATAACGTCATAGAAGGAACCTGTCCCGGGCCAATCACGCTCGTGATTACCACTGCAGAAGTAGATAAATTAGTGAGTCCCATACAATCTCATGAGGTAAAACATTCAACAGGAAATTATACAAACATGATAACAATAATGCAGGACAGAGACCTTGCAATCATATAAGGCACAGTTGATGCAATGGGCTCCACCTGTGATGTGAATTGATCCCACTGGGAGATGTATCCATTGGCATACGTTATGTCTCCAATATGGAAAACTATGTCAAAATTCTTTAGGTCCTTGATGAGCTGGTCAGTAGTATTCAGTGAGCCTGGCTGATAATCACTGTACTCATTTGAACCATCACGCTCTGCCTGAAAATGCCGGAAGAATGTAAATCATCACTGTCATTTCGAACACATATGAGCATGAAACGGTGAAACTCTTGTATCACAGGTAAGAATTTGCAGTGAGCCACATAAACAACTAGTGTCACATCCTATTCTGGCATTTAATTTGAAAGACTGAAACTATGGCATAGTCCCATGCACAGACACACACAAAAAGGAAAAAACCGGGTTACCAACCCAACAGGCTAAAGAAAGAATAGTTGGTTATACATTCAGAGAAGATTCCTTAGACAAAGGTCACAAATTACTTGATTTTAGTTATGAAGAAAATCACTAAGGCATCTTTCTTGCTAAAAAAAAAAATCAAGGTTCAGACAGTTGATGGTAAGACTATAACAGCAGTGGAATGGAGTGGCTAAGAGCATGATGATTTCAACCTCCCCATCTATTCTTCACGAGCCAATCACAATATGCTTTGCTACCATCACGCATATAATATTGGCAATAATATAGGGTGTGATTCAATAAGAACAAGAGATTAGCATGCTTATGTGACTAGACAATTACTTTTAGATTGATGCAAAGTGTGCTGGTCTCAACACCCCTGCTCATACTAATGTATCCCTGAATCTTTAGGATAATACAGAGCGTTATTTATATTATCATTTCTTACTGGGTGGGGGTGTTTCCAGAAGGTAAAGAGATCTTCAAGTTTTTGTCTGCACTACCTTCCCCATGTCTCCAAATATTATAACACGCTGCAACGAGTCCTGTCCAGGATATGGGGATGATTTGAAAGCATAAATCTTGCCCCATACATATGAACCATTGGCTAACAGATGACCAGTCTTGTACGTGTACCTGAAAAAATTATCATCATAGTTTTCAGAGGGATATACTGTCCATGCTTCTCAACATCTTTATGCCAGATTGAAATGGATATTTAGGTACCTACATGAAATTTGGCCACAAATCCTTCAAGAAACTTGTGTGTATGAAACCAGGATCACGCCAGCCAACTGTGCGTGCAGGTGAGCCTGCATGGCAATGAAGAAACTTTGTCATGCTGTAGGCCAGTTACATGTTAATGCACAATAAAAACAGTGAAGCGTGAAGACTATTTGAAATTGGACTGATCAGAGAGAATTTTCATGTATGCTCAGAACAAGGATAACACTTCTGATCAGTTTAGGCAGCAGAAATGAGCAACCCCGCTGACAAGGCGTGATTATAAGGGTGAAAAGGGGTTCGATTGGATCCATCAGTGCCAGGTAGAAGTCAACAAACATAGACAGGATCAAAACATCAAAGGAAGTGATAAGGGAATCAAATAACTAGTTGAATCGGCACATTATTGGAAGAACATGTAACGAGATCAGGTGGGGACACATGACAAGGCTGTATACTATGAATATTGATCCTATTGAGGAAGAAGTCTGGAAAGAGTAGGTTATTGAGATATCATTTGTAAACATACCAATGGACAGCTCAGAGGATAGTGAACTAGTCAGAGCTTGTAGAGCAGCATTTATACATATTTGTTGCAATTGACATGCAACCAATTGTTACTTAGATTCAAACACATTATGATGGCGAAACTTCTAAATGAAAAATCTGTGAAGCTGGATGGACCAGTAAATATTTCCAGAAACAATTTATTTGGGTGAGGATGGTTGGATTATATATAGGCTAATGGTAAATAAATTAGCATAGCAAGACCAGGAAATGATAGAAATGACTTATACCACACATGCTGTTCTGATGAAATGTCAAGGTTCCAGCTGGTGAGCGCCTTTGACGATGTCCCTTCAAACCCCATTCGACAAAAGGCACCGCTTCATCTATGTTATAGCCACTAGTCCATGTTACTGTCATCTGCATGGAAAAGGGGAATATTAACGATGGCAACAAGAGCTCGTAGTTTATGGTTTAGAAGAGACGAAAATTCCCAGTGCATTATGACTAGTCAGGGGACAAAGAAAAAAGGATAACATAAATTTAAGCTAAAAAATTCAAAAATCAGTAGGAATATTTACTGCTTTTTCACTGTCAAATTACACACAGGCAGACTGGCATAGGCATGTATATGTGTTGGCCTTAGCCGGAAATATCCTACATCATTTAACTCATTAAATATTGGCAGAAATGCGTAACAAATTAATTTAATTTGGATACTTGTTTCAGGAATTTTGGTTAAAGCGCACTTATCATGATACACTAGGAAAGAAAACAAGCAGAACCATGATTCAAGATAAACTTACTTCATTCCAAGCCTTCCCTTGTGCAAGGCGTGGATAAAGGGGTGCTTTAGGATTTGCAAACGATATATGATTTGAAACTGCCACCAATTTTGGCTGCAAAACATAGTACATAATTAATTCAAGTGAGTGGGATTGAAGTTCTAGAAACGTTTTATGAGGCAATTACAGATGCAGCAAATGCATCAAGATGAATTATAATATACTTGCAAGGCTGTACAGTGACAAAGATAAATTATGAACTGTCAGAAAAAGTAATCAAACACACATCTGACAGCCCGCCTGAAAATAGTGCAAAGGAGAAATCTGCCCGCTGATTGATCAACTGGAACTTCAAAGAAGCTTTGCCCGTCTTCGTATAATCAGCATTGGAGTGATTTGCATACTTGTACTGTATTATAAATATTTCACACATTATTGGTCAGAGAAGTTCAAATCAGTATGCACTTGAAAGTCTTCTAGAATCTCAATAACAACAATTGAAAGCATAAACACCTTAATTGGAGCTGAGCATATATATGGAGTTTGTTCTTTAGGGTCATTCTCATAGTGACAAGTTGATGAGCTGCCATAGAAAACCTTTTCATTTAATTTACAATGCCAAAAAGATGTACCAGCAGCAAAACTATGCAGCTATACATAGGAATGACATTAGTGATATTGTCAGAGCAAACGCCACACATACAAACAGATATTATGAACTTTGTGAAAAATAAGCTTCACTCGTTTAGTACACAAAAACAGCTAGGAAGTTCCTAGGGATATCAAGGTGAACATTACTTGAATTTTGCAGGAGAAAAAATTCCGACCCAATCATTATCAGATGGTTCAGGGTGCTCTAGATCCACATCAACCCATTGAATATCCTCACCCTGTGATCATATGATTCAAGATAAACACCAAGGATATTATACAATCCAAATTAACCAAAACTATATTACTGCAAATTCTAGTCAACATAAACCAATGCTCAAAAAATTAATTTTTTTAAATGGTCACTGTGACTAAAAACATTAAGAAATGACAAAGTGTTAGTTAATAGTCATTGTCTTGCCCCTGCAGAGAAAAAATTGATGCCCCTTTACAGCACATTCAATGCAGAAACTGTGCAAAAAAGTCCTCTACATTGAACTGATCTAATAGAGTGATATTAGTGCACAATCTGAAAGAGGTCCCATGCCCCTTTAAAAAAAAAAAGTACATTAAAAGAACCCAACTTTCTACCATAAGTTCAATCCTATTTGTGACCCAAAAATAGGAAAGTAAGCAGCATATAAAACTGAGGTAAATTATTATCTATGACTTTGATGCTTAACACTACCGATTTGCATAACTTCCCCTCTCCATATAGGCAAACTCTATGATGATTCAACTATGAGTGATACATAAGCTGCTGCGAGTCCCACATAGCCTAAACTACCTTACCCAAAGGGAGCACAACTAGTAGAATCAAAATCACAAAGACGATGCTAAAGGAAGCTCAGAACATGTATGTGAAAATGCGCAAATGAAGCCCAAACTGTTATTCGTTAATATTCCACTACAACATTGTTACCTTCAATCCAAGAAGAAGCGGGTAGGCTTTAATGGAGGCTGATTCGTTGAGGGCAAGTGTGACCTTGTGGATTGCAATCTTCGACAGCGGTTGTTCACCGATTGCACCACCAATCACACTATGAATTGCTGAAGCAGGACCGAGTTCAAGAACACCAACTGCTAATAGTAACACCGCGACCAAGAAGTCAATCGTCATTGCTGAATTTTTCACAACCATCACAAAACACAAACACTGAGAGTCATAAGATGTGAAGCTTTTTATTGCTAATAACGATCAGCAAGAGTGTGAAGAAAACTATGAAGATTCGTAGTAATATTCGAGTTTGACTTGGAGTAGATGTCTTCTTTTACAGCGTAAAAGATCTATTGGATATGTACTCGAGAGAATCGCGGAAGTCAAGCTCCGTGGATCATTAGACTACTCCAAGTTTAGAATAATAAGAGCCAGCTCTCTCTCTCTCTCTCTCTCTCTCTCCGTGCCAACTTCTCCATAGCCATAGACAGATAAGACCTCACTTCAGTTCACTTCGTCTGTAGACAACGATGGTTTGGTAGGTTTTTTATTGTTTTTTTTTTTTTGGGAATCTAACTTTTGCATCCTAAAATAATTAAATTTTTTTATTTTATATTTGAAGACATTTTTTTTTACGAGAATTTATTTGGTTGTCGTATTATAAAAAAATAAAATTATATTAAATAATACGTAGCAATTTATATAAGTGAATAAAATACGAGAGCTATAGAATAAAGCTAATACTTACTGTATTTCAGTGTTTGGTAAGTCTACAATGAGAATTTATCAGATAAAATTAGATGCAAGATAAAACCAAAAAAATAATAATGTGCTTAAAGCCGACCTTAGCTCAGTTGGTGAAGCGGAGGACTGCAGTTGGTACAAGCCCACGGCTAATCCTTCAGTCGCTGGTTCGAATTCGGGAATTTATTACCAAAATTTATGAAACACGGATATTTCGTCAATGTTGACATATTTGTATTAGATACGATACTCGTCGAATATTCGATAATACGTATCGAATACGCATTATCTGTATCCGATAATTAATAAAATATATGAATACTTATAAATATGAAATAAGATGTACAATTTTTAATTTTAAATTATACCCGTTGTTTGGAGTTCACATACAATATAAAATATCAACAAAATTCTATTTGATTTTGAAGACACGAGTGTTTTTAAGTATTATTTATTATTAAATGTTAAAAGAGTATAAAAAAAAATGAGTCATTTATACTATACTTTTAAAAATAAATACTTGTAAAATCAACTAGTTAAATGTAGTTATGATTCCTTCAATTGGTCATGCTCATTTTATGAACATATCATAATGAGACGATATTACATCATTTTCATGGTAAAAATTCATAATTAGTAATATTAATGTTAAAAAATTATTGAAAATTATAATTTATAAGTCGTTAAATAATAATAAAATATAAAATATATATTTTATTATAGATGTATTCTGGCCGTACTTGTATCATATTTTTTTAAGTTTTATCGTATCGTCGTATCCGTATCGTATCATACCGTATCACGTATTCATATACGTATCTGTTCTTCCTATGCCAAAACACATTTGTGTTTTTCTATAGCTTTTATTGGTTATAAGATCCATTAGAGGGAGAAAATTTTTAGCCAATTTACAAGTCTTATCGATGGGTATTTGGTTTAATAGTATTTTGTTTTTTGTAAATGTTTTGTCTTCTTGAGGTCAACGATTCAAGTCATCTCCCCTTTCTCCCTCTCACTCCCCCCAAAAAAAAATATTATACTTAAAAAAAAAATAGAGTACTAATTATATATTAACTAAAAAATTTAGTTATTAAAATTTTATTTATTTAGTGGGTAAAATAATAAATTTATAATTTAATATACTTGAACTAAATTATAATACCAAATTTCTAGGTGATATTACAATATGTTCAATAATACAAATAGAGTGTATTATTTGGATAAACATGTAAAAAAAACTATATTATAAGGAATGTTTTTTACATCCAAATGCAATATAAAGTTGAATTAGAAAGTTTCAATTTGTTATGACTCCTTAATACATCCATCAATATTGAAGCTAAACAACTTCTCAATGTATTAAAAATGTTTTAATATGACAATTTTGTCGCTTATTTTATCAAAACTCATCCCATTAAAATTGACGAAATGAGTAACATAAACTACACATTTCAACAGTTTTAATATATTACCAATGCATAACGTGCTTTGTATGTAAACAAATTTAAATAATATTTTTTTATAAAAAATGTGAATTATATGTGTAATTAAATTAAATAATAAATTAGATGACAAATAATAAGTCCTTATTTTCATTAAATAATAAATACAAATTATTAATCTATTCTATAAGTCATTGAATATCCAATTTTTTATTTATTTAGGTATCTATTCGACCACTTTAGGTATTTACACATCTAATTATATTATAAAATTATTATTTTTTATTTTTTAAATAGATTGATTAGATAGCTTATAATATTGCATACCAAAAAATAAAATACAACATATATTTTATCGTAGAATTTAATATGATAATTACATGTGTACAATAATTTAATAAGTATAAAACTTTATTTCTTCATATAGATATAGAAAATTATATGCAAATGTGTTGCTAATAAATTAGTTCAAAAAAATTTATAAATCCTTATAAAAGAGTCAAAAATAAGTTGAAAGTCAAATAGAAGTAAAAACTAAAAATTAAATAAAAATATATAGGTTGGTATAATTGACTTTATAATAATAATTAGGGATAACATAGAAAATTAAAATTTTTTTGCAAGTTGAAAGTCAAATAGGAATAAAAACTAAAAATTAAATAAAAATATATAGGTGGATATGATTGTCTTTATAATAATAATTAGAGATAAAATAGAAAATTAAAATTTTTTCGCACGTTGAAAGTCAAATAGGAGTAAAAACTAAAAATTAAATAAAAATATATAGGTGAATATAATTGATTTTATGATAATACCTTGGGATAAAATAGGAAATCAAAATATTTTCACAAGTTGAAAGTCAAATAGAAGTAAAAATTAAATAAAAATATATACGTGGGTATGATTAATTTTATAATAATAATTAAAGATAAAATAAGAAAACAAAAGTTTTTCGCAGATGCTGACATTTATAAGTAGTATAAATATAGATATAGATATAGATATAGGTGTAATATGAAAAATTTAATTTTTAAAGGTACAAAGTAAAAATTATTGAATCTTTGAGGATATAAAATATAATTGGGTGGGTATGCTTAATCTTGGTTATTATTAGTAATTAATATGTTTTTTTTTTTACGAAGCAATTAATATGTTCAAATCATATATGTTTGCTCCTTAAATTAAATGGTTGCCTCCTTTTATAATACACTAGAGATAACTTGTGCTTGAAAGTATGATGCAATGTGAATGATTTTAAGAGAGATGTTGACGGCCGTTGAATGAGTCTGTTTGAGACTGTCGAATGAATTTATTAAAAGACTGTTTTATTTTATTTTATAGATTAATAGATAGACAAAATAAAATATGATGGATGGAATTCACTTGTAAAGTTGAAACATGCATTAATCATTTTAAAGACAAAAATGCAGTAAATGGGATTCTTTTGTTATTAGTAATTAACATTGAATTCAGTTACGTCTTTATGTGATCTATTCCTAAGTCGAGTTATACTATGTTAACACCTAATTAATCGTGCTATAACATTTTTGGCATGGTAATAGTGATTGAAGTTAATGTTTTGGTGGTGTGTAAGCCTATTACCTTCTTTTTTCAAAAATGTTCAAATTTGAATGTTATTTAATATTTCACCCTCTCAATATTAAGTTGGTTTTCTTCTTATACATCGTATATGTTCCAACATCAAATATTTATAGTGATTAAAAATAATTAAATCAACGCCAAGTAATGGAGCCTCAGTCACTCAAATTTAAAAGGTAGTAACACAACCTATTTGACATTTTTTTTTTAATTTTTAATTTTTCGTTTATTTTAGAGTACTACAAAAGTTTGACTACGACAAATTTGCTTAATTAACATTCAACATCCTATATTTTTTGGGTTAGTGTGGCACTATTTCATCACATTATGCTTAGATAAAAGAGTAAATTACACATATGACTTTTAAACTATGATTTTGTATTAATTAAACCAATTTTTTTTTTTTGGTCAATTGAGTCTTTTTGTTTAACTACGTTAGAGGGTGCCACTCACGTGACTATAATGCACAAAAACACTCAATTAATACAATTAGAGAGTTCAAAGCTCAATTGACACAAAAAAAAATAAAATTAAGTTGCTTAATTGACACAAAGATCATAGTTTTAAAGGTCATATATATGGTTTACTACAATCATTTGTGTCACATGAGTGACACACTTCGCCATTTTCTGTTAAAAAATCAAACAAAAACAAAAAACCAAAAAAAATAAAATTAAAGACTTAATTAATACAAATGTCATAATTTGAGGGGTCATACGTATAGTTTACTTTAGATAAAATGTATGCCCGCAAAAAAGGCAAAAAATTTTCCATTAATAATTTGTTGTATATTATTTGATGATGCACAAATTAGGTTTGCACACCACCTGTCAAATATGAGTAATAAATATAGTAATTAAAGTAAAGAGAAGACAAGAATTATAGTGGTTCGGTCAAAATGACCTACGTCCACTTTTGAATGGTTAGGGTCGCCAAATATTTTATTGATTCATACGTGTAAGGAGAGTAGAAAACAACAAGTTGCGAGGGAGAGGAGAGAATTGTGCTCAACAAAGTGTGATGCCCCTCAAGTGTTGGTGGGGTTTACAATTTATAATTGCATCCTAACAGATTGGGACAACTTAATAACAATTAAATAATTATTCTGGTAGAGCTCGCGGCTTCTTCTCAACGGGCAAGGCAAGGCGGTTGAAGTGCTATCTATGAGACTCGGTTAAAGGATGACTGGGGTATTGACTAGTTCCAAGGTGGCATGAATGAGCTTTTAGACGACCTTGTGTACTCTTCTACTGATGTAATTTCTGAAACTCGATAAGCTTGACTGGATGCAGACTTCTTTGGGCTTGGCTAACTAGACCTCTTGGAATCAGGCCCTTGGACTTGTAACATGAGTTGGGTTATTGAGCTTGATCTATCATTATTAAAAAAATGAGTTATTGCATGAAAAAAAAATCAAAAATATAATAAAAGAACAGAAGAGTCGACGGGAAAAAAAAAATCTCAATCTGTGAATATCAATAGCAATTCTTCATCTTATTCCTTTTTCTTTTATTTGTTAACCAAGAAAAAACTTATTAAAAGGTATTTACCCAGTGCACAAAACTCCAGTCATTGCAGGGTTTGGGGAGGGTCAGAATAATTTTTTTGCAAATAAATGAAGTGCTCTGTAACAATATGACACTGTGAGGAGGAAATAAAAGAATTCATATGTTTCATATTGATGGCAACCCAAAACATGAATTGTATTGAGGGAGAAACATTTCTTGCCTCAGAGGAGCACTTGGCCAAAACAGTTAACACTACTCTGAAAAGAATACATTCAGATTCAAGTAGTTCTGATAAAAAAAAAAAAAAAAAGATTCAAGTAGCCAAAGTGGTTGGTTCACAACCATCCTGTACACAAGCCAAGACATCCCTGTAGTCCCTTGAGATGGTAAAAGTATCATAAACTTTTCCGTCACTGCTCTTTTTGTACTCGAAGAGGAGTGATGAGTGACTAAATGCAGTGAGTTTAACAAATCCATAGTCGCGATCTCTATAAAGGCTCCAGAAGGTCTGGAGCGGGCTGAAGTCTGATAAGTGGCTCCCTCCTCCACCGACAACAACGTGGATTGTTCCATTCACAGTGCCTGAATAATGAGATGTTTCTTCATTCATGCATTGATTCTGCAGCACAGGCATAAACAATCAAGGATCAGGATAAATGGCCAGAGAGTAATTTGATGCCACAGAGAAGCAAAGTCCAGAAACAAATGACAAGCCCACAAAAGCCCCGTATGTTTGGCAAGTGTAATGCTATATGATGTAATTTCAACACCATCAGTGCTAGCAAAAGGCCAAAGAGAAGCACTTAGAAGTGCAACTCAACTAACTATCCCATAGACAGCCTTTCAGGGTTGTGTCTCTGGTAACACAACCACATAACTCAATCTAATGCAATGTAAGTTGATACATGATGAACAATTTGCATACAGTTTATTTTATGCATCTGTTGACTAGATTGCAATGCTTAGAACATGTCGTTTGCTTTGAAATTTAGGTTTTACCTGGTAAATGGGGCATGTTCGCTCATAGTTGTGGACATGACCATAAATTGCTATATCCACCTTGTATTTCTGCCAAAGCTTCTGCAAGCTTTCTCTCCCCATGGGCTCCTCAAATGAGCCTTGTGAGGCTAAAAAATCATTTGAGGAATAACCAAGCACACGATGAGCAGCAAAGATCAACCAAGGCTGCTTCTGCCTGTCTGCTGATGCAAGACAATTCTCAATGAATCTGTACTGTTCAGAACCCTCTCTCCAATCATGCTCGGTGTCAGCTATGCAAAAATGGAACATGCCATAATCCGTCGAATACCTGTAGCACAGTTGACACGTTTTCAGAGGAAATATTGGATTCACAATTGAACTTTTTTTTTTTGGCTACTAGTTGTCCAAGCTTGTGCCAATTACTCACTTGAGTCTCGAGCTCAACGGTTAGCTACACCGTGATTTGAGCTGGGTTAGATCATGTACCTAAAAGGACAAAGAGTGACTAGCTCTTAGAGGGTGTGAGAATTGAACCTAAGACATTTAAGTTACCAAAAGCTAGACTCAAACACAGGACCACCCCTAAGGGTTGATACACAGTTGGACGTTAAAGTTATGACAAAGGGCCCAAACAGAAAAGTGCAGTAGGAACTAGCTTCCTTTCCATAATAATTCAAGAAAATACCTAGAATTACTGAAATCCCCCCCCCCAAAAAAAAGTTTAATAAGTACACTGTGTGGCTATGCCTTTTTCTTTAAAGATTGAGCTCTTATACAATAAGATTAACAAGGCAATGTAATTTTAGGAAATTTTCCAACCTATTGTCACATAATGATATATGCTTACTATTTCTGACACTTGGAATTGGGGATGAAACAATAACTTCATAAAGAAATCCTACAACTTACCAGAACTTAGCTCTGTTCTCCGCAGGTACATAAAACATGGTCTCAGCTAACACCCCACACTCACCTCCTGAATCATTAGTGTCATAGAATGATCCTGTCCCGGGTGTGTCACGTTCATGATTACCACTGAAAAGACATCAAACATGTAAGTTTTGGCAACATTGTAAATTTGTAGTGTACATATAACTAGATATGGCTGAACTCCCAGAACAACTACACCAACCTTGCGACCATATATGGAACGGTTGATGCAATGGGCTCCACCTGTGAGGTAAACTGGTCCCACTGGGAAATGTAGCCATTTGCATAGGTCATATCTCCTATGTGGAAAACTATGTCGATGTTATCTAAGTCCTTGATTAGCTGATCTGTGGTATTAAGTGAACCAGGCTGGTAATTACTGTAGTCATTTGAACCATCACGTTCCGCCTGAAAAAAAAAAAAAAAAAGAGGAATGTAATATTATTTACCAACATATTGTTCAAAGGAACTTCATGTATACCTCACTGTACATACTCATCTCATAATCTGTGTTCAGTGTCATAAAGCTGAATAAGATTTCCACTCAACAATTTTGACCAAAGTTGATAGTTAAAATGTACAATGATATAGGTGTACGAAAGACCAAAAAAAGGTGTGTACAACAAGCCAATTGATGAGCAGGTGGGCTTTAAAGAAAACATGTACAAAAAACTTACAGTGAATTAGCAAAACGATGATGTGAATAAATTTTGGGTTCTTCCCCTTCTTTCACTAGTGCCTACAAGAATCACCAAATCATAAAAAGAAGAGCATAACTTATTTATACATTTTCACTAGTCTATCTCTCCCTCCTCACACAGACACCACAAAGTAAATAGTAGGGGTGGACATAGTAAAACCATGGAAGAAGCCTAAATTGTGTGACCATCATGGTTTAAGGTCGCAGTATTGACCATCAACTTGGAGAGCTTTGAGACACATTGATCGAGGCGTCGCAACACAGTATCGGGCGATGTAACTTAAAAGAAAATGTTAAACATTACGATTTACGAGAGATTCAGGTCATTATGGTCATAGCATCGCGAAACTGTATCGGCCGATTCAGTAATGATAACTCGGCGACTCGGGATTGACTCAGATATAACTCGGACGAGTCGTGTGAGACTTGGTGTTTGTATTTATCGTGTAATGGTATTGTTTCGGAAGGTGTCGAGTTGGATACGACATGGCCGGGTTGTATCGGTATTGGCTAATACTTTGAACCATACTGACCATAAGGAAAACAAACCTCAAGAAAACATCTATAATATTATATAAACAAGGCATTTAAAAAAAACAATATAGTTCTTACTTTTCTTGCCGTATGTTTCACGTTGGGTAATATTACCTTTCCCATGTCGCCAAATATTATAACACGCTGTACTGAGTCCTGGCCTGGGTAGGGTGATGATTTGAAAGAGTAGATCTTGCTCCAGATATAGGAACCATTGAACAGCCCATGACCAAGCCTGTAAGTGTATCTGAATAAACAAACCATTGTTGGCAGCCATTAAGACATACACTAATGCTTCTGAGCCATCATGAAAATGATCTTTAGGTGCATACACTGAGTTAGGCCACATATGTTTTAAGAAACTTGTATGAATGAATCCAGGATCACGCCAGCCAACTGTTCTTGCAGGTGGACCTGGACATTAAAAATAACATTTTGCCATTAAAATGGTATCAAGTTCAAACATTTAATGGGGATTTTCAATTTTTTTCCTCATATATTTTGTCCAAGTTTAAACAAGTATGGAACTTTGAAATGGTGATTGTCAGTTCTCAATTTCAAGTTCTTTTCTATTCCTATTAGGTTCTATCCAACATTTCTTAATTTCCCAGCTTCCATTTTATGTTTTGGCTGAATCATAGGCACACCATATTCTCGAAAAAGAAATAACAACACAAATCACAATACACCAATGCCAAATAATTTTTTTGAAGAAGGAACCTTTTAGTCCAGATAGTTAAAACAAAGTTAATGCTGATATTGTACCACGTGATTTTCTTCCTTTCAGCTTGTTTCGGAATTCTTTCTATATTCAAACACTTTTAAGAATTATATCATGGAGCAGGCCTGTCCACCCTGCTGAGAGCCTTTATACAGTATAATTAGGGAGATTAGAGAAAATGCCTTTTTTTTTGGTAGGATTAGGATATCAGAGGTAAAAAAGACATTGAAGCAAATAAAGACACAGAGTTTTAGGACCTGATGGTATACCTATTGAGATTTGAAAATGTCTAGGAGATACTGAGGTATCATGGTTAACTAAATTATTTACAAAATTATAACGACCAAGAAAATGCCTAATGAGTGGAGGAAGAATATTTTTAGTACATATCTATAAGAATAAGGGAGATATACAAAATTGTACAAACTATTGAGGTATTAAACTAATAAGTCATACAGTCAAACATCGGAGAGAATGGTCAAACAAAAATTAAGGTTTGAAACAATAGTTTCTGAGAATCAGTTTGGATTTATGTCAGAGAACTCAATAACGAAAGGTATGTACTTCGAAGATTAATGGAGAAAAATAAGGATCTTCATATGATTTTTATAGACTTAGAGAAAACATATGATAAAGTTTCTAGAGATATATTATGAAGAGTTTTAGAGAAGAAAATGTTATTATTCAGTATATTGATGTGATTAAGGATATTATGATAATGTTGTTGGTTTATTTTTTATGGAGTCTAGTTTGTATATGTGATCCGGATGATGACCCGACCCGAAATAATGTTGTGTGGTTTTTAATGGAAAATTTTCTGAGGCTTAGTCCATGGAGCGAAGGCTTGGGCCGATAGGCCCAAGTCGTAGCGCTCATGGACAAGCCTCGTGGGGGTTCGGGGGCAACGCCCCCGAGGAAAATTTTTTTTGGGCCCGTTATACAGCCCAATGCGTAGGACATATAAACCCTGTTGTTTTGGTGATTAGGGTTAATGGTGTATGGTACAGCCGCTCTCTGTATTCAACTCTCTCAATAGTGAAATCCCTGCAGCTTCGTGGACGTAGGCAAATTGCCGAACCACGTAAAATCTGTGTCTTGTTCTTTCTTGTTTCTTATTGCTTTATATTCTTGATTTATTCTTCGATTGTGTGTGTTTGTTAGTGGATTTAAATCGTGAGAAATCCCAACAAATGTAGTGATTTAGTGAAAACAATAACTGAAGAGACTAATGAATTCCCAATTACTTTATGTTTACATCTGAGTTTTGCTTTGAGTCCATATCTTTTTGTGCTGATTATGATCAATTGACTAAACACACTCAAGATGAGCTCCCATGTTATATGCTATTTGCAAACGATATTGTATTAATAGATAAAAATAAATAAAAAATTAATAATAAACTAGAAATATAATGAGAAGCTCTAGAATTGAAAGGATTTAGGATAAATAGGACTAAAAATGAATATATGCAATGACTTTAGTAAAAGAATAAATCAAAATCAAGAAGTAAAAATTGAAGATAAAGAGATACCGATAGTGAACACTTCAAATATTTAGGGTTTATTATTCATAGAGAATGTGAGATTGGTGATGATGTTTACCATAGAATTGGATGGACTAAATGGAAGAATGTATCTGGAGTATTATGTGATAGATGCGTACTCTTTAAGCTAAAAGAAAAATTCTATAGAACAACCATAAAATCCGTTATGCCTTATGGTACTGAGTGTTGGACAATAAAGAAACAACACAATCAAAAATTAAGTGTGGCAGAAATAAGAATGTTAAGAGGAATGCGTGGTAAAATTAAAAAAGATAAAATTAAGAACGAATAAATTTGTGCAAAAGTGGATGTAGTACATATAGGAAATAAATTTAGGGAGAATCGACTTAGGTGGTTTAGACATATCTATAGACAATCTACTAAGGCACCGGTGAGAAAGATTGATATGATAATTATTGAAGGTAAACTTAAGAGGTAAAAGAAGATCAAAGTTAACTTTAAGTGAAATAGTAGAAAAACATATGATAGCTTAGGTTAGCAGAAAACACGGCTCTCAATAAAGCACAACGGCAAAATAAGATTTATGTAGCCACCCTAAAAATGTTGAGACAAGGTTTTGTTGAGTTAAGTGAAGTTGAATTGATTGGTAATAGGGAGATAACTTCAAGGGCTAAAAGTTGACTAACAAAATCCCAGCACCACAGGCACTTTAAGATCAAGAGATGACTACCTTTCAATAGTCTCATACAGTCATACTTGTTAAATACAATACATGACCTTTCAATAGTTAGCACACACACATATACAATATACTGCAAGGAGATTCATTTGAGGTTAACAACTTAGCAAGGCCAGGGAGATGATCATTCAGTGTCTTTCTCAAGCCCGATATATTATTCAGATTCTACATTTGGAAATTATTATGGGGAAAATGTTAAGTGCCAGCACTAGGAAGTTGATTATACCACACATGCTGTTTCAGTGAAATGTCAATGTTCCAGCAGGTGACTGTTTTTGATGTTCTCCCCCCAGTCCCCATTCAACAAATGGAACAGCTTCATCAATGTTATAGCCACTCGTCCAAGTTACTGTCATCTGCATAAAGATGATCAGGTGTCGTATAAGAAACTTGGGTGCATATTACAATAACATTGCCAATCTGGTGCTCTCCAAAGTCGAGCTACCATGAAGTAACATGTGAGGACCTAAGTTGGTTTTTGGCATGCCCCATCACAAAAGGGCTACACTATGGTTGCAGCAAATATTATCTCTGAGAATCCATAAACTATATCTCACGGTTACAGATGGATGTGTTCTTTCCTCAAGATAGTACTAAATCATAATGTGAAATGTAATAAGAATGTCGAAAGTTATCATTGAACCAGATCAGTAATCAATTTTTACTTGGCGGCATACATTGTAACTTTCAACAAAGATTTCATAGACATCAAGGATTACGGGTATTAGCTTAGGCTTTAACATCAATAAGGCAAGGAAAAAGAAACTCACTTCGTTCCAAGATTTCCCTAGAGCAAGGCGTGGATAAAGGGGCGCCTTAGGATTTGCAAAAGTAATAGCATTTGAAATGGCCACCAGTTTTGGCTGCATTACAAAGAAACGGAATAAATAGTGTGCTATAAACAGTAAAAGGTGGCATCAAGAAGATGACGACGAACAAAGAAGAAGGGTAATTGAGTCGGGGACAGATGCCAACATTGAGTGTAAGCTAACTGTGGGATGTTGAAAGGTAAAATTCGGTAAAATGCATGAAAAGTTGGAGCAAAAAGTGGAGCAGAAAGAGACATGAACGCACGTTTGAGAACCCCCCTGAAAATAATGCAAAAGAGAAGTCAGCCCGCTGATTAATTAGCTGGAACTGCAAAGATGCATTGCCTGTCTTTGTATAATCAGAACTGGAGTCATTTGCGTATTTGTACTGAAACCAAGACATTCAATATGGTATTAGTTTGAAAGAGATGTCAAAAATGATTAAGTGATTGGGTTTTTATAGTGGTCAAACAAGTTATTAGACGATAATACATACCTTTATTGGTGCAGAACATATATAAGGAGCCTGTTGTCTAGGATTGCCCTCAGGGGGACAGGTTGATGAACTGCCATATGCAGAATGATTCTATCAGTCTCACCGCTATGAAATATTGAAAATTTCTCATGCAGTGATCAAAATAAATGGGCACGGCCCTAAAAGAGTGATATTGAAATTTGTATGCAATGCTTTACATGTAGCACTCTTCCATGAAAATATCTAGCCACCATGCAGTTAAATTCTATGTAAAAGAGTCGAGCAAAGCATTCAAAGGAGGTAATGATCATGAAATACTTGAATTTTGCAGGTGAGAAAACTCCAACCCAATCATCTTCTGAAGGGTTAGGAAAGCTTAGCTCCACATTTATCCACTGAGCATCTTCACCCAACACATGGACCAAAATATACATCATCAAGTTAGTCTCCTTACCTACAGAAAAAACCGTGCTGACAAATTCTGGGAAATAAGGGGCATATACATAGTTGTAGGACAGACTTTACACCCATAAAAAAGACAAGAGACAATGACCAGACAGTTAAAACATGGCGCAGCAAATAAGTTTCCACTTTATCTGCAGACGTTGCTAGTGTAGCAAACTCCATCTTTGAATCTGAAGGCACAGATGCAGCATGAATGCATGGTTATAGGTTAAATTCAGATCAGATCTCACAGTTCAGGTATTGGTCATTAGTCAATGCCCCTGAAAGTTAGGACTGAGCATCTAATCAATTGAATTGAGACATTAAATGCTTGGTTTGAAACTGAGTAATAATCATAACAATGTTGAATCACTATTAACTGAATGATGTAATTTTAAATCGCACATGAATCATCAATTGGATGATAATTAGCATCAAAGGTGTTTGCATACACTCATCAGCTTATAGTTAGTATAAATTTCACTCTTACCAGTGTCCTAATGCATCCAAGCAACTTTTCTCTTGGGAAACATTGAAAAGCATTGTGATGATTTCAGGCTTGAGAAAATGCAGCAAAGAATAATACTCCCTCCAAGAAAAACCTCTTGGCTAATTCCTTGCGTTGGTTTACTCGTTTACATTTCTACTCTATGACTCATCTAATTTTCAATTGGCATGTGTGAGAGGCCTCCAAGGAGAAAACAAATTAATAGAGCCGAAAGGCTGCCTATATACCTATGCCTAGAGGTGAATAATATATACAAACTAAGTATCACAATTCCAGTGAGCTAAGAATAAATTCAAAAAAAATAGAATCAGAACCTATTCTGGAAATCAAAACAAAGAACTTCAGTTCCTTGGAGAAAAAGCTATTTGGGGAATACAAAAACGGTTGACCTTCGTGCCAAGAACAAGCAGATAAGCTCTGATTGAGGCCGCGTCGTGAAGTGCGTAAACGGCGTTGTGGGTTGCAATCTTGGCCAAAGGCTGCTCACCTCCATCTCTGTGAGCGGTAACAGTACCTGAGTTCACATGATACTGCAACAACAGAAACATAAATAGAAATTTCATGGAAGGTCGCCATCTCTGAGATAGCAACAATCTTCGTTTTTCCCAAAATCGAAACCATCTAGGCTTTAATACAAAAATTTCGCACATCATTGATGCTTTGCCGGCCAAAGCCGTCCTGCCCACATTCGTCCACGATTCAAACTCTTCCCAAATGACGATTATATTGGGGAATACATTCCTTGTCTTGGTTGTTAATGGCGCGAGCTGGGGGCACTGCAAACGAATAGAAATACAAGGTTGTGTATGAAATTGATGTGGGCTGCGCTGAGCCTGGCCAGTTCTAATTGTACCGTACACTTGAATTGAATAACTGACCGCCCGTCAACCGGCAACTGTGATCCTCTCGGTTAGTAGTGACAATCTGTCGTGCCAAGTCATTTCAAAAATTTACGCATTCTAAATTTAAAAATTAAATTTAATAATCTCAATTATTAAATAGATAATAAATTTTAATAAATGCTAAGATCTATTGTAAAATAAATAGTTGAGATTATCAATTCTAATTTTTAAATCTATTTTTTAAATTCATGTAATATTACTCAATTTCAAATTGATATTAAGCATTAATTAATTAATTTTAACCTAAGATATTTAATTGATCATATCATATTTTCTTGACTTATTTATTTTTATGTTGTGATCGTCTTAATCTACATAATTTGTAAATAAAAAATTTAAAAAAAAATTTATCCACACTTCTTGTAACTAGATCTAAATTCAATAATATCCCCTCTTGATTATAAAATTTTACTATTATCTCTTATTAGTGTTTATCGGGTGATGATGTTAATGACAATTGTTAATTTATAGAAATACTTCTAAATATTTTATAGGATAAATTTTATCCACACCCCCTCATAAATAAATATAATTTCAACGACACCCCCTTTAAATAGACATATCTTTAACAATACCTCTTTCGATTCTGAAATTTTAATGCACTCCTTTTTAGTTCTATTATATTAACATTTAGATTCATCAATTTAATATTTAATTTTATCAAATTAGCATTTAGTTATATTAATTTAATATTTTATTACATCAAATTAATATTATTTCTTTAATTTAACATTAAATTATTATTTAATTTCAAAAATTTATAACTAAATTGACATTTAGTTTTATTAAATTAAAATTTAATATATTAAATAAAATATTAAATTCTATTAATTTAACATCTAACCTTATCAAATTAATATTAGTTATTTTGTTTAATACCAAACGAATATTTAATTTCATTAAAGCAACATTTAAATTTATTCAATTAATATTAACTTTTATTAAATCAACACTGAATATAAATATCAAATTAAAACCAAATTAATATTTATTATTAAATTAAGACCAAATTTATTCAATTATTATAAATTTTATCAAATATTATTTAAATTTTATATATGAAAGGTGATGTGTGAAAAGTGGTTAAGTGACGTTGTGTGAGACAGACGATAACAAATGAGTTAAAAATAGATTAGATTTTGACATAGACGTTAATCTCTGTCTTTGTCTCTACCAACATTTGAAAAAGACATCAATTCTACAATAATACATTACAATATATTAACATAACAAAATGGAAGAAAAATTTTTTAAAAAAGTACATGAAATTTGTTTTTACAAAAATTTGCATGAAAAAATTAAAACTATCTGCATGAAAAAAAAAATTACATGAAAAAAATTTCAAAAAAATTGCATAAAGGAATAAAAAATATCTGGATGAAAAAAATTAAAAAAAAAATTGCTTGATTTTTTTTGTGTAAAAAAAAATCTGCATAAAAAATATTTACAAATTTGCAAGAAAAAAATAAATTTATTCTTATCAACTTATGTATTGATCGATCATTGTGGAAAACAAGTTGAAGAATAATGGATGACTTCAGTTCTTTATATGTCTTCCAGAATACCAGATCATTTTTGACCTTTAACAACAACAATGGGTATGGTATATATATAGTTGGAAAATAATTGAAGGCATTTTAGTATATTTACATAAGGAATGATAATTTTGACATTTTCAAAAAATTTATAGTCAAAACGTTACTTTTTGTTTTGGTAGAGTTAAAAATTACCGTTAAGAAGGTGTCTTTGATTTGAAAGTATAAATCAAAAGGGGGTGCAGTGAAGTTTCAGAATTAAGAATGAGTGTCATTAAATTTAGACATAACTAGAGGAGGTGTGGATGAAATTCTTTCAAAAATTTAATATTCAATTTTATGTCTAAAATTTAATTATCACTTAATCAAACCTATTCTTGTACTTTTTCTATAAATTAAAAATTAATTTAATAAATATAATAATAAAAATAAGTAAAAAATATTTTTTTACAAGAATTAAATCACTATTTGATCAAATATAATAAAAATTTTAACATTTTATTATTATAATATTACTTAAATATGTTAATCGTGCCAATTTCGTGTTATTTATATTTTACACTAACTCAACTCATTTATATTATTTTATGTTAACATGTCGTGCCATATATGGGTTCGTATCAATATTTTTTTTAATTTTTTTTTTGTATATGTATATATATTTATTGGGGTGGGGAGGGGAGGGAAAAAAGGGTTTGAACCCTTGATCTTAAGAAAACAAAATTTTTACAAGGCAAGAAATATAATTAGACCAAAAGTCCTTTGATGGGTTTGTATCAATAAATAATCAATTTTAACTTGCTAATTTCGAGTCATATTTTTGTACTGTGTCATAAATTATCACCCATATTCTCAGCTATCTTTACACCTCTTTTTTTAGGCGTGTTAAGTTTGCGACATCTAAAAATTATTTGGAATCGATTCAAATTTTTTTTTTTTATTGTAATCCAACCACATTTAGCAATAATTTAACGTAAAAAGTTACAACGTAATTCAAAAATAATAATTTTTCATATCGTACCTCATTTGATACTAAACTTTTTCGTTTATGATATAGTGCTAACATAAGAGTCGCGTTCTATTATATTCGGATCTTAACTTGGTTCATATGTATTTGGTATGTGCCACATTTGTGTCTATAATTCATGGACAATATTTACCCTGCTGTTAGTAGGAATGATATCAATCATTTCTGTTCCTTGAGGTCAATTAGGAACAACGTGCAACCCCGAATGTGAAACAAAGTCATTCAAATTGTACCATCTATGCTCCACAAAAAATAGGTACACAAAGAATCTCCATGGATCTTGACAGTCGAAGCTCCTGGAGATTTTGCCAGTCGATCCAAAGGGACAGATAGAACACTGCAAATAGAGTTTTCAGATGGCGAGGCACTTCTCGTTCCTGATCTGATTGTAATAATGTTCAACTCCACAAGGAAGTCCATGCCAGCTCCAAGAAAAAATCAAATTTCCTCCAGATCATGAGCATAATTAGATTACAAGATAGCCATATGACATCTTCAACAAGTATAGAAGGAGCTTAAATAGAAACTGACCATCTCTGTGTTTCGCTTTTTCCTATTACTCCTCTTATAGGCAACAAAACTGAAAGCAACCCAGGCACCAGATAGAAACCTGCTTCCACAGTCGATCTATGTATCGAGATAGATCATTCTAAGTGAACAACAAACCTATCCGACACACCATACTTTTAACACCTTTATAAACTGAATCGAGATCCCTTATAATGCATATTGCATATATAGATGTTCACCTTAAGTTACCACTAAAGTACAATAACTGTCCATTATTTCCAGAATGATAATCTGTCATCTGCTATGTATGACAATTTCGTGTCATGCTCACCGAACACTTCACATTCCAGTCCCTATAGCGTAATCCTTTGAAGGGTCATCGCCCAAGCTACTCACTCCATTTTGGTCAGAAACACTGCCCAACTCCCGCTTCTGATGGAAATACGTGGTAAGCAAAAATGCCAAGAAATACTTGGTGGAGAATATAAAATGCTTGGATTTCGTGAGACAATGACCTCAGATATTTTTTAGTTGCTCACCCTTCCATTGGAAACAACTACAAGGGCAGAACATTAAGCCGTCCTCCTATGCAGTCCAGGTTCTGGTGTCCACTAGCTCCCAAATGAAGCAAACTGCATGTTAAAAATATCAAATCATGTCTCCATCAACTTGCAGCGCAATTCAAATTAATATGAATATGGCTCAAAACCAAAGGTATAGATCAGCTGATTAGAGTGTCACTTTGCCGTAAATTTCCTTCCATGAAAAATTTCATGCCCCATACACTGATTATGGTAGTCACTTCATAGTAAGATTATGAGGCCCATAAGAAATTTCAAATGTGCTACACACATATCTTGTAATAAATTAGATGTAACTGAAAATTTTAGATGAAGAAAACACCCACAACAAAGAGCCTGCATATATAGTAATGCATTTTGGTCTTCAGTTATGTAATATGGATAACACCACCATTGGGTGTCCCTTGCTAGATGTTGCAGTGATTCATGGACTAGCAAATGGCCCCCAGAGAATAAAAATGGGAAGGAAAGGAATGACTACTACCTATGTTAATGCATGTGAAATAACCACATGGAAAATCAAGCAATCTGGATGGCAGATTAATAGAGACTCTAGGGTAACTCCAGCACATCACATCTAACAGATTCAAACCTCTGCTCTTAATGAGGCAGTAAGGAAAAGGATATCGCTGTAATTCATACATACACATTGTGCAATATCAAATGTTACTAAATAGTAAGTATTTTAAGGAAGGAAAAATTCACAGCAAAGTCAGTAAGTTTGCAGTAACATGCATACATATATTATGCATAACAACAATGGAATGACTCCTCATAGATATCTCAATGATTTCTGCAATAGCAGACTGCATCTGGAGAATAAAATTGATATGCTATAATCAAAATGTATCTTACCAACTGCTAAAAGGTAATAATTATGTCAAACAATTGTAAAACAAATCAGAATCTATGTCCAGCGAGTTTACTCCCACATAAACTCTTCGCACGACAAATTGTAATTTAATAACTCCTCTTTATATGTGGATTCTTTTGAATCTTTGTTTTCCTTACAACTATTCATAGCCCAAGCAAGATTAATTCAGTGCACCATACTCATACGTTACATCTTGCCAGCTGAAAGCACAACACAAACCGTGAGAGCTACCCATAAAGCAAAACTTACGAGTGCCCAATTATAGATAACTGATAACATTGGCACAATAAAGTTAATAGCAATCGAATGTCTAACAGACTCGAGCTTAATCATAACTAAATGTGCTTATGAAGAGCTTTAAATCACGAAGAGTAGCTATGCATTGGCACCAATAAAGGGTATTTCTCTAAAGGCATTGCTTTGGCAAATTAAACCCAGAGAACAAACAAGCCTTTAATAAAACTAACTATTTAGAAGAGGGAGAACTTCCATCAACCCTCAACAGAAACAAATTCTTGCTATACATCAGAGAGAGAGAAAAAAAACAAAAAGAAACCCCAACAGCTACTGTACAACCAGCCATTCACTCGAAAAGGGATAGGTAAAGCAAATTAACCAAAGTATTTTATACATATTAACGATGCGTAAGTACATATCATAAAATATCTGCAACGACGAAGAGAGATGATATTTACCAGTTCGATATTCTTGCCATCAAACCCTAGAAATTGAATTGAAAAAATTCTCCGGAGAATCGATTTCCAGCGGAATAGAAAAAGCTCTGAGAAGAAAGAGGAACAGGTGGACTCGCAGAAAGGGTTATTTTCGGTAAAGAAGATAATTTTCAGGGCATTTTTGTAATTTAAAGGACATGAATAGGGGCAAAAAGGTCCAAAAAAAATTTGGACCATTTCTCGATTTGTGCGTGTCATCCTTGCGCAGGGGCCATGCTAATCTTCTCTGTATCGTTCCAATTTTATCGGATGTCCCCGAAGGGACGCTGTTTTGCTGCAAGACTTCGGTATTTTAATGGTTAAAATTCTTCAAGTCTCGTCGATGTGGGATAGCTGGTTAGGCCTTAACTAGAACAGTACACAGAAGCATTTATTACTCCGTCATCTGTCACGTCAAATCAATCTAACGGCAGACTATGTGGGTCCCGAACCTTCTCTGTGAAACTCTAGGTAGTGATCCTACGGATGAAACTTAAGGATCTGTACTTTCGACCCTTGATTAGATAGGAATTATTACTTAAGCATCTAAGTCCGATTATTGTTACAGACTTGAGCTACACAATGCATATAATTTTCTAAAATTTACTATATTTAAAATCTATGTTGTGATCGCGAGTTTATAAACACCAAATAGTATTATTTTTTCAAACATGTCTAATTCTTTTGGTCACACCACACATAAAGATCTATAACGTATAGTTTAAAATTTAAATTATAATATTTAAGGGATTGGGAAAACTTTTTCTCTCTAAATTCTTAATTCTCTAATTTTTACATTATTTAATAAAATTGTTGGTCTATTTCGATCGCAATATAAATACTTCTACCATCTTTACAAACTACTCAATATTTGAATTTTTCTCAAAAATAAATTTTGCAAACAAATAGAAAGTTTTCCAATAATCCCAGCTAAAGTGAGATGGGCATAGAAAATTTTCCAATATTAAATTTCCTTTATCTTCGTCCCTTCTTTTGAAAGCAAAAAAATAAAAATTGATGGACCAAGTTCAAGGACCTAACTCATATTACAAGCTTAAGGGCCCAACTCTAAAATGTCCAGTTAGTCAAGCTCAAAAGAGTCTACATTCAGTCAAACTAATTAGGTTCTAGAAGTTACATCAGTAGAGGAACACGCAGGGTCGTTTAAAAGCTCATCCAAAAGTTCCCTCTACCACTTTATAATAAGGGTCATCCAAGAATTTTCTCTACTACCTTAGAGTAAGGGTCATTAAAGAACCTCCTCTACCACCTTGGAGTAAGGATTATCCAAAAGCCTCTGTCTCACGGCCTGGAGAGAATTAATATTCTCTCATCCTTTGATCAAGTCCTTTGAAGAGTGTCATAACTTCCTTGTCGATTGAGGAGAAGAGAGATCGCCAAACTATTTAATTAGTATTAAAGTCACCCAAATCCGTTATAACTAATAAACGGTCCCAACCCGTTATGACCGTCAAACTAGCTATTTAATTACTATACTAAGCCACTATAAATTATAAGTTCCACCAACACTTGGAGGACATCAGACTCATTCGAGATAATTTTCTCCTCCTCTCTCAAAGTTTGTAACATTTTGCTCTCCTTGTACGCTGGAGATAATAAAATATCGGCGACCCTTGCCATTCAGAGTGGACGTAGGTCACGTTGATCGAACCATTATAAATCTTGTCTTCTCTCTCCCTCTACTTATTTTACTGCATTTTATGCTGCATATTTAATAGATGGTGTACAAACTAATTTGTGCATCATCAAAATTAAATGAAACTATATAAATGTAAATCTTTTCGATAAGGTAATCAACCATTGTAAATTTTGAAAGAAAATATATTGGAAGGGGAAGAATCGAATTATTTTTTATTTCAATACAGTCCTATAATATATAAGTTGGGGCTATTTTTAACTTTTGGGTTTACCTGAGATAGATTTTAAAATTGATAGGAAATCTATTCCCAATATCTCAAAAATTTGTACTTTTTATTTTAAAAAATTATAATATGACCCAAAAGATTGTAACTTTTTTAGGATCTATCCCAAATTTTATATGGTAAATAGATCTAAAAAACTACTGTCTAAACCCATGAAATTTATAAAATCTGATAGTATTGTAGCAATTTTTTTTTTTTTTTGGGGGGGGGGGGGGGGGGGCGGGGGCACTTTAATCTTATCCTTGAAGAGATATTGACCCCCTTGGCTTCCCACTGCATTCAATTATGGAAAATATAATTTGTTCATCAAATGCATCTCAACTATTAGATTGATAGTTAGGGCTATCAAAATATGATACGATCCGTTAATACAATACGAACAGACACAAAATTAGAGGATTTAAATCTTTCTTACGCCACTTGTTTAGTAAACGAATGAACCAAATACAACACAATCAATAAACAAATTAGATATGAGTGAAGCCAATCCAGAAGAAATACACGAAATGACTCGTTTATATACGATTTATAAACGATATAAACTTGATATAATATGGTTTGTTAGACACAAATTAATAAACGAATTAGATATGAATGAAATATTTTTTGACACGCACTAAGACTCGACGCGAACTCGTCTCACCCAACATAATTGACAGGCATATTAATAACGAATCTTAATTAATATTAGAGTTAATTGCCAATCTAACGATTATGATGCATTAAATTAATAAATAAAATCAACAAATTAAGGGTAAAGACAACTTCTTATCGTTTCCGTTGAAATGTGTGCCTTGCCTGATCTCATATAGATATTAGCTAGATGTGATGTGAATGAAAACCAAAGGCCATGCAGCTTTCAAAATGTAATGCTACGAAAATGGCACATTATTTTCTTTGGAGTATGTATTGTTTTAGATTTTTGAGTTCAAAATTCAAAGGCTATGGCTTTTTAATATTACCAACTTGAAGATGCTGCCAAAGAAAAAGGTAGATGGATGGGGGGTCAGGGCCATATTTCATTCATACAGAAGCTTCTTACGTGTCGTCTCAGACACACAAAGCACGGATGAGAGTTGATATTCATTCAATTATTCATGTCTGTGGTTGGCTAATAAAATCCTACGTACCATTCCTTGGATTCC
>CAUOFW020001787.1:52500-70632 GCA_963454935.2 Ilex paraguariensis
CACAAAGCTACTTTCAGTCGTCATGGCATCGCTGTTGAATGATGAAATTAGCTTCACTCAGGCCCCGTGATGGAGATCTGATACCAGATGTTGGAAACCTTAGATGTTGGAAACCTTTGCTTGACTACTCAAATACTGGGAGAATCTATTATTCAATCAAAGAACAAACATGACATTAAATAGCCTTACAAAAAAAACAGAATGCTGAAAAAATGCAGCCCACTAACAACGTGGTACATATTAAATCAGAATCAAATAACTTATCCCTAAAATAGGTCTTATTAACAACAACTGAAACAACCCTACAAACTAGGAAATCTTAACAACTTCAACAGTTCAAGTGATAACATGAATGAGCTGTAAATTCAGATATTTTGAACTCAAAACTTAGCAATCCCTTAGAGTCGGTCATGCTACGAAATATTTATTTCTCGTGAATATATTAATCTTAGTATAGATGGTCTGCCTTTAATCAAACTAGAAAAGAAATTAATCAATAAACATGTAAGTCGGTTGGATCACCCTCACTGATTGAACCAAAAAAAAAAGCAAGCAACAAGGGTTATAGCCTTTGTTTTCAATGGAGTTTTCCGCCATTTGCTTGCATTATTTGTCTCTACCGTGAATGTTGATGTCCGTTATTCCGGGTTAATGTTCTCTCGCTCTTGTATACACAGATCCAAACATCTGTTTAAAAGCAAAAATGACATTTTGCACCTCAAAATTTGTTTATATTCTTAATTTAAACCCTGAAAAAGTGAAATTTTTATTATGTGCCCTGAATCAAATAAAAAGATAGCAATGTGCTCAGTATAAGAAAATTGAGTACAAAATTGTAATTGAAAACCTTAAAATTGAATATTATATAAAAAACAAATATTGATTTTAGATTGGATTCCAATTTTTTTAAAATTTAATGGAGAGTGCGATGTGACTTTCCAAAATGAAAAAGGGAGTGAAAAATGAGAATTTGGTTTGCATCTCAGAAAAAAATATCTTAAAATTGTTTTTAGGAAAAAATTCTGAAAATTGTTTTTAGTATTTTTTTGTAACGCAAAACTTGCTTGGTTATATATTTCCAAAAACAGTTATGCAGAACAAAAAATAGAAAATCTGTTTGGACATGCACATGACAAGAGATGTAAACTGAGGGCCAATAATATTTTAATATAATAAACTTGATAAAATACAAAAAAAAATAAAAAAATCTAGCAATTGAATTGCATTGCTAGAGCTTCACCGGAGTAGACGAACTCATCGACGGAACTGGTAGTCGGAGTAGCCATTGACTGAACTGGTACATAACAAAGAAGACAAACACAAATCCAAAATTCAACACCCAAAATCCAATATCAAACATACACAGCCTCTGGTACACAACGAAGAAGGTAAACCCAGTTGTCAGAAAATAATTCTTTCACCGGAGAAGACTTAGATCTAAAAAAATTAAAACTCAAATATGAAAAAATTCTTAGCTTTGAAAAAAAATCCCTAGATTTGAAGTTCTCAGTCGTCGGATAGCTCCCAGTAGACAGAGAAGACGATGAACCCATTTGCCAGAGAAGACACAGATCTGAAAAAAATAAAACCCAGATCTAAAAAAATACTAAGATCTTAAAAAAAAAATCCTTGATCTGAAGATCTCAGTCATCAAAGAGTCCTCAATTGACGAAGAAGAAGATCTTTAATTACCGGAGAAGACGTTGTGTGCGTCTGTTCTCGTCTAATTTCGTCACCAAAATAAAGAGAAAGTCCGAGAGAGAGAGGGGGTTGAGGATAGAGACAAGCTAAAAAAAAAAGTTTTATAATAGATATTGTTTTTTGTTGCTAAAAAGGCTTGAAGTGAAAATCTCATTAATTCGGAGATGCTCCTGTTTTTCATGTTTTTATTTTGCTTCAAAAAACTCCAGGAACAACAAAATATTGTTATTTAAAATCACATCACAATTTCTAAAATTTTCAAAAAATTAGAGAAAAAGAAAGTTAACCAAAAAAAATCTTTCTTATTTTTAAAATTTTGAGAACAAAAAATTATTTTAGAGATACAAATCAAATAGTCCCTTAATCTCTTTGTATATAAATTAAGTATTTAAAAAGTTTAATACATTTTTATTTAATTCTTTAATATTAAATCACGTATCTGTCCATTGCCAATAATTTATTAAAAAGTATTGCTATCTGCTCCGCATCGGCAATACCCGTACTTTCCTTGTTTTTTTATTTTATTTTAATTGTTCATAACCTCTCAACCGTACATAATTTTTTTATTCAATTGAATTCTATCATCTACATAATTAATTATTCTTATCTCTTATTATTCTCACATCTTTCACTCTCTTTTTATCTCACTTTTTTTTGTAACTATGTACACGAACGGGATGACGTATGCAGGACCTGGTAGTGACAAGTGACAAGAATGGAACTTTTCAATGTACAACAGCATTTCAACCACCTTTGTCTTTCTGCTAACCCTCTTCAGTTTGAGGACAAAAAGCCTCCCCACTTGTACATAATTTTTGAGTATCGATTCCAATCTATCCTTGTTTAGATAAAAAAGGAGATGGGCATCCAGGTCCAGGAAATGGCCAGAGCATTTCTCTAATTGTCATTTGATTTGATTTTAATTTATTTTAATACACAATGGATTAACCACCACTGACTTAGTTCATGCGATGTTTAAGACTTATTGTATCAAAATTCATTTAAATATAATAATCAAATTCATGTTGTAGCAAATTTGAATGGGTATAATAATAAAGAAACTTAATCCTAAGGAATAACAGAACAAATTATGAATTTAACCTAATGAGTTCAAATTTTAGTAACCCATTAAGGTCAGGATGCGAGAAATTTATCCCTCAAGAATATCTTAATTTCTTCGTGAATGTGTTATTTTTGGTCAAACCGAAGAGACAATAAATCTAAAATATGCATAAGTTGATTTAAATACCCGTAAAACAAAAAAGCAAAAGACCCTCTAATTAATTTTAAATCGAAATCTATTTCGTACAGAGTTTAAGAATAGTACGTATAATTACCGAATCCCAATCCATATGCATACAAGAAGCAGCACTGATTGACACTGACATCTGGATTCAATCTTTGCAACTACTCCTGTTCTGGTTGGCTATATACAACACATAAAACAAATCGATTTACACTAAACAAAAAAAATGAATGAGAGATGGTTTCTGCCGTATTATCAAAATCAAACCTGTCTATTCTTTCAAATAGTACAAAATGTAGACAAAAAAAATAACACACACAAAACCTTTTTTAAAAACTGACCAATTAAAATTTAAATGACTTGAATGAAATTTCATTCTGTTTCATCGTCCGGGCCCACCGTCCCCATCATCTTCAACTTCCACCGTACGATCACCATCTTCTCCTTCTCCTTCTCCTTCTCCTTCCTCTTCCTGATCATTATCAATAGCATCCAGATCCATCCATTGCTCCATGGGTGCGCACTCCACCTTGTGGCGTATCTTCCAATCGTGGGCCTGACACCCACGTGAGCAATAGTTCACCTTCCCACAACCTGAACACCTCCTGAATTCATTCCTCCGGAACTCGGGCCTTCCACAGCCTGAGTGAGAACACATCCTCAGCCCATGACCCGGACCTCCACCCCTCAACCCGAACCACTCCACTAAGAAACGATTCGCTGGATGAACTTCACGTTCCGGCACGTTACACCCAAACTCACTCCACAACCCACACCCAATATACATACCCGGACCATATACGGACCCATTACTGCGCTGGTGCAGAGACTGCCACGTGAGAGGATTGGAGGACAATGGCATGAAGGAGCGTAGGACTAACGCGAGCTCGCGCGCGTTGGCTTGGATGAGGAGCCGGCGCCCCTCGGTGATGTTTTGGCAGACGCCGTACCCGTCTTGGAGACAGTGCCCAAGCTCGCGAAGGGCGTCGATGTGGCCGAGGAAGGCGGCTCTGGCGCAGAGTGCTACGCCGGCACGGAGGTCCTTCTCGGTTTTCGAGCCACCACTGCCGTTGAATTGAATCAAAGCCAGTGAGTACAGTGCCGGCGCGTGTGATTTAATTGCTGCCCTTGCCATTAGAGACGCTCCACTTCCTCGGTTTTGCAGGCAATAAAATCGGATCTGAAACGATTGAATTGAAAAATGTAATCTCAGAACAGAATCTTTGGTCAATTTGTGTAACACATGTACGTCTAGGTGAACCGTGAACGTTGCATTTGTTCGGATGTACTAACCATGCCGAGTGTATAAGACGCTTCGACGTTGCCGGCGTTAACGCACTGTTTGAAAAACCGGTGAGCATGGTCGGACCAGTTTGTGGCTCTGACGGTGAGTGTTTTCCGGCCAGCTTTGGAAAGGACCAGAGGGTGAAGAGCCAAACGGTTTAGTCTTTTGCAACTGTTTGCAGAAAATGAAAGATTAATTCCCAGAAAACCAACAACCGAAGATCTTTGAATACACATATACAAATATATAAACACACGTAATACATAAATATATACATACGTGAAGAGAATATTGATGAAATCTGAAGTGCAACGAGCGGTGGAACTGAGCTTGCAGAGAATGCAAATCACAATATCATCATGTAGCCCATCAAATAGATCGGATCTTCCATGGGTATGCCTTAGTTTTTTCCTCTGAAACATGGTTTTTTCTTATTTCCTCTTTTTCTCTCTCACAGCAGTACCTTTAAATAACTCTTTATGGGCTTAGAGAGGTGTTCCTCTGGGGAACAGAACGGTTTTCATTCACGTACTCTCTCTTCCGTTTTGCTATTTTCCCTCTCTCTCTCTCTCTCTCTCCCCGTACTGTCTCTGAAGTCTCAACAGAATCGAAATCAAAGCACTGCTTTTATATGTGAGAGGAAAGCCCTCAAAACTTACGGAGAAGCAGAAGCAGCCCACCAACGTAAGGAAAGGATTACAATTAATTTATGGAAAATGCTAAAAAATTATCAAATTAATTAAAACTTACCCTGATGAGGGCAAAATGGTAATGTTCTTCTGGTTCCTAAATCTGTTATCTTACTAGGATAATCTACTCTGTTTGTCGTACTAATGAATGCAAACAGTAAATTTTATTATCGTATAAAATTAAAGATTAATTACACTATAGGTCCCCAAATAATAGAATTTATTTTATTTTAGTCCTCAATATTTTAATTATATCATTTTCATCCCTGAAGTATTGCATATGTTTTTATGTGGTCACTCAAACAAATAACATTCAAATATTTAATAATTTTTTTTATCACAAACTTGTTACATGACACCTAAATATATATAAAAAAATAATTTTGGTAACTCTTGACAAAATTATAATTGATTCCAAAATTTTTTCTTTAGTCTCAATTTAGTCTCTGAACTTTTAATTGTCTTAATTATAAATTTTATCTCGATTAAGTCTTTTCATCTATTTTCACTGTTAGGTCAATGCTGAAATGGATCAAATTAGACTAGTTTTCCAAATGATCTAACGATAAAAATTGATGAAAGAATTTAATTAAGACAAAATTGATAGTTAAGAGACTTAAATTAGAATAATTGAAAGTTCAGAAATTAAATTAAAAAAAGAGACAAAATTTAGGGTCTATTTATAATTTTTACCTATTAAAAAATGAATTACCTAATGAAAATATAAACAAATAAAAAGGTTTACGTTAGTTTTTTTTTATCCCTCTTTTCTTTTTGGTTTAGGGTATTTTAGTGGGGGATTGATGATTTGTTTAAATTTCGCACCACCCATTTGTAACACTGCAATGTGATCACTGGTCAAGCATTAAATGTGAAAGATAAAGATAATGGTGATTAGTGTATTCAACATTTACACCACGTTGGGCCAACTTTCATAAAACTCTTATGCATCGGGGCTTTTGTTCGAATTTGTAAAGTTTTTTTTTTGGATTAGAAAAATTTTGAACGTAACCGCGTTCATAATGCTACATGGTATAACTGTCAAGTGAGCCCCACACAGCTCAAGTTTTAACCACTTTCATTCAAAGAAGTGAAGTTTATTTTATCTCATTTTTTAGTTTTTGTATTGGATTGTTACACTGCATAACATTATTGACGTGGTATAACAGTTACATTTGAAGATTTACTTGGGGGTTAAAAGAAAAAGAAGAATACAAATTGACTAGTCACGGGGTCGAAGACAAAGGATGTAAAACTTGAGGGGTTATATATTAAATAACTTATTCTTAAGTTAAATGCAAATTAAAGGATGAAAATGTAATTTTTGAAACCTAAGGGCCATGACTGCCGCGGTAATGTGTTCACGCATGATACGTGAATACAAAACTTTAAACCTAGACGCGAAAGTTCGAATCTCAGAAGATTTTTTTAGTATTAAATTATGAAATATTTATTTTTTATGAATATTTTAATTTTAATATGAATTGTTAGCTTTTAATCGAATTGGATAAAAAATTAATAAAAATATGCGTAAATTAACATGAATACCGCGTTAAACCAAACAAACAAATAGGGTTGTTCACCCTACTGTACGGGTAAGAAATATAGTCTTTTGTCTTTCTAACCAATATTTTGTAGAAGAATTTATTTTTAGTTTACCCTACCTGATCAGGTGTGATATTTCTACCCGACTTTCTTCCCGATTAATCGGGTAGGAAGTTGAGTAAATACTTTTGTAGCTATTAATTTTTGGATCATTTTAATAATTCAATTAAATAACATACACCAATTTAACAATATAATAAATCAATAACACTAAAATCTAAAACAACTATAACAATAATTACAATAAAACACAAGAAAACATGAACATAAATTCATCATAATTGTTAGACAAATGTAATAACAATTATTTTAAGTTTAAATCATATGAAACGCATTAAAATCATAATTGTTCCAATAGATCACCAATTCACCACAAATCATGCAACATACACAAAAAACAAGTTTATGTTTTCTCAACTCAAACGTCCATAATAATAATAGTGTTATAATATAAATTATACCACACAAATATTCTTATAATTACTAAAAAAAATATTAAAAAGTTAAATAGTTTTTTTGCAGATAGAGTAAGGTAAAAATGCAAAAATTAATGATATTTCACATTCCTACCCAATTTAATCGGAATACCAAAAACTCTTCTGTATTCTTACCTGATTTTTGCGGCTAGCCATTCAGTAGAATAGGGTAGGGTAGAGTCAGGTAGGATGAAGTAGGGTAAAAAATTACGACCAATCAAAATTTTGAACACCCCTACAAACAAAGACATGTTTGTTTCGACTATTATTTATGGGTGGTATTAGAAATGTAAAATACATTTCTAATACCAAGGGATATTAGTATCAGTAATAAAAATTATTTCAATCTCATTCCAGATTTGTTTGTTCAATAGGTACTATGGTGACTCTCACAAACAACCATTTATTCTATCACATCTTATATGACAAATATATCATTTTATCCTTAACATCATCCATTCTTTTTTATCCTTAATCATTTATACAAGGAAAAATTTTAAAATAATTTTTAAAAAAAATAAAAAAAACGGTAACATCATACGCTTAAACATAATATAAGGAAAAAATTCAAAATAATTTTAAGAAAAAAATTAAAACAAAAATCGGTAATACTGTACGCTAAAACATAATATAAAAAAATATTCAAAATAATTTTTTTAAAAAAAACTGGTAACAGCGTACTCTTAAACATAATATAAGGAAAAAATTTAAAATAATTAAAAAAAAATTGATGACACCATACGTTTAAATATAATACAAGAAAAAAATTTAAAATAAATTTTTTATAAGTAAACTCTTAACAAATGAGGGCATTTTGTGTTAATTTGCATGTTTGTATCGTTCTTTCATTTAACTCATGAAAATAATACCATCTTATAGGTGGTATTTATTAATATCATCTATAAGACATGATGACTACTGTTCATACTGTATATGTATTACGACTTAAAAAATAAAATTGATTGTAATATATTAAACAAACAAGATATAAGGTAAGTCTCACGTACTATTGTTCTAATTCTACCTCCTTATACCACTCTTATCCCCAAAAGAAACTAGTCCAAAAGAATAGCATTAGGGATCCAATATTTCAAAAGTTTGACTAGGGGAGCATAGTCATAACTATAAACATGTGATCTCACACTCACTCTTGATTGTTGCTCTTCAAATATTGTGGGTCTTTTTGCAATGGTCATATCATATTATCATTCAAAGATAAATTATTCTAAGAAAGACCGTAAAGATCCCTAAATAAGCATCTCATTGGATTGCAGCAACCATCTTCACTCAATCTCCTCAGTTGAATTTGGGTTATATGCCATCTTAACATCTAATTATAATTTATTCTTTGCTAATTCAATGAAAATCGTTAAGGATTGTTTGGGTTAATAACACTGGCATAATGATACCATGTCTTGATATTTGAAATGATATTTTGTAGAATAGTTGGCAGCAAAATATTTGGAACACGCTGACCGTCGTACCCTCAAAACATTACAAAAGGACGAAAAGCAGTAGTAGAGATAAAATTGATCAGACTCAAAATTCAGGGTGGTTAATAACGTTTAATTCGGATTGGACCAATGATTAAGACTCATTGCTTTGCCATGAATTTCTTCAGTTTTAAACTAAATTCTATCGTTTAGGCTCCCAAACCCCGTTTTTACCATTTTAGGAATTTTTTTTTAAAATAATAAAAAATCATAAGAGATTTCAAATTCAATTTCGTTAAATTCCATAAATTCACATGCTTTTATGTTAATTAAGAAAATCCCATATATTCATTTTTGTTATTTTTTTTTGTAATTTAAGGTATTTTACTTATGTTTTGAGAATGATTATGGTTTTAACCGTTCTTATTTATATTTGCATACTTGTACTATGAGTTGAGCATTAAATAATATTATATTTCAGAATTTTTTTCTATTTTTTCTATAAATTCAGAGTGTTTGTTTTGGTTCGATAGATAAAAAATCACAGTATTCTTTATTCCGCTACGTCACTAGGGTGGTGGATATATTTTCTCGTTCATTAGACCATGCATACTGTTAAAATTTGCTAGTTGATTAAGGCCAAATATTAGAAGTATTAGTCCCTATCAACCTTCGAGAAAAAAATGGTTGAGTAAAGATTTAACTTTCTTAGTACCTTATTAAGATGGAAGCATCAAACATTCAAATATGTTCGTGTCGTTTTGCTTAGGAAATGATTAACTCCCAAAAAAGCACGATTAATGTGTGTTTGACCACTGTTTTCTTTTTCTTTGCCGTTCCCGTGAAGGATGGGTGAAACCAAAACCTACTCACAAGTTGAGTTGAATTATCAAAAAGCTTTCGAGTTTTTATTATACTGCAAGTTGCATGCACCCAAGGCTTGAGGCATGCAAGTTTGAAGATTCTAATTTTCGGCATTTTCACACTTGGTTCAAACTTTATACAAGAAAAATGGATCGAATTTCGATTTTAATTTACTTGATGGGTTATTATAAAATGGATATTATTGTAATTAATGAATCAAATTTAGATATATCAATATCTGATATGATATGTAATCCAGACTTAAATATAGATAGTATATAGGAAATTAACTGATTTGTTGATAAAATTGATTTGAAATTCAAATCCGATTTATCGGAAATTCATTTATGTGGGTTACCTGGATAAACTATTTAAGAAAAAAAATTAAAATAGGAGCCGTATCATCAAAGTTAATTGGGTTAATTACAAAATGCTCCTTGTAACTTTGGGTAGTTCAGAATTTACTCCTTCAAGTTTTAATCTCAACAAATAACCCTTTTTAAGTTTGAATATTTTTTAATTAACTTCGGTAGTTAATTTTTTGGACGATAAAAATTGATGAAAATAGACATGTCAAATTCACGTGATCCCTCTCTTTTACCAAATATCTATATTTTCCCAAGCAAACCCGTAACTGTTTATATTCAAAACTCTTCCATCCTTCCCGACCTTAGATGTTAACTCTCATTCCCTCTCCCCACTTTAGTGGAAATTCTTCATTCCCTCTTATGAGGCGGAAGTGAGAGTGAAGTTGAAGGTGAATATCATGTTGTGTACGTAGTGTGTGGTTGTTGGTCTGAACAGATATAATTTTTGTCTTGATTTTTTCGTTTTCTTATGTTTTAAGGACAAAATTGGTAACTCAATAAAAAATATGAAAAATAATGTAAAAGGCGGATGGTGTAATGATTCTTATAGATTTTTAATCATTATTATCAATCAATTTAATCTACTTGAAACTTGGAGAAGACAAATTGAAGCATTAGAAATCACAAGAAATTGGTTCCAACAAGGGGTATAATTAGAGGTGAAAAAAAATATAATTAACCCAAATTAATTTGTCCAATTCATAAATTTCATTCAAACTCAGACTGATCCAATGCACCTAATAATACAAATTAGATTACTAATTTAATATAAATGGTACATCACCATCTATTGTATCTGGGCATGCATAGTGCAAGTTGATGAGGATATCCAAGTTGACAAGTGTGAGAGTTTTGCAAATCAAGTTAAGTGGGATATTTATGAGTGGGGACAATAAAATATTCCCATCTATTTAATGGGATGGACAAATGTAAGATTTATTGGATAAGGTTTGAAGATGTGGAATTGGAGTGGGTGGAACACAAATCTTTTCATTCCATCACTACAATGGATGGATAAGTTCTAGTGTGGTAGAAAATTTTAGTTGGCCATTGCTTCTATATATCGCCTTCAATTTTTATTTTTTTTTATTATTTATTAAAAAAATTTCTCGAGTATAACTTATCACGAGCAAAATACCACACCACAGAATGATGTGATAGAACAAACAAAGACCAAGACGAGAGATACCATAAAGGCGGTGTCCTGTAAAAAAATATACCATCACCCGTTACACCTTGCTCCCAATATATCTCCTACCGTATTCCTACACCATTAAATATAAAAGACGTGAGAGGTTGACAAGTTAGAATTGTGAAGTAAGGTAATCATGAAAAGAGTATTATGTAATATTAAAATTTTTTAAAAAAATAAAACAAGGGATTGCAGGGTATAGGATTATGGGGTCCAACATTGTTGTATGCCCCACAAGTTAATGGTATTGTGAAGAGGATGCTAAAACAGCTATTCCCATCACCTGTAGTCGGCAAAGAGATAAAAAAGACCATGGCCAAGGGATGACAGATAAACTATATAATTAATGCAGGTTTGTATTCACATTTATCAGCACCAACTTTGTGGGGGACCATGGCCATCATAACCTTTTCATAGTTCTAAGAATAATGGAAAAATAGTACAAGGTTTTCATTAAAAAAACAAAGAATAAGGTTTTGATGAACAAACCGGGTCAACAAAGAGAGAAAAAAGTGAAAAAAAAATAAAAATTGAAAACAAATGCAATGTAATGATATTGACTAAGCAATGTTTCGATTTCGTGTTTCATTTTTGGATCATCATTTTGAAGTTCATTTCAAATTTCGATGGCATAGTTGCTGGTGGAGCAACGGGAAACAATCTTTTTACTACTCATTTTAAATTTTGATCTGAAAATTCTTCGTAGTTCAATCTCATTATTTGGTCAATATAATATTCTCTCCCTTCAAAAAAAAAAAATAGAAAAAATCGTATACCTTTATTAGTATCTTTTTCAACTAACAATAAAAGGTCATTAATGTCATTGTATTAATTAACTCATATGAAAATTATTACTAAACATTCTTTTTATGACACACGTATATATTCTTCGTCAAAGTACCCCAAGGATCATTTTTCTTTCAACCTGCTCCGAGGGACACCCCGTGGCAACACATTTGGGCCACATATGTTTCCTCGCTACTGTGATTAGCCGTTAACGCAAGCATTTGTTACATGGTGCGGCCATACATCACTGTTGCGTACCTATCTTGGTATCATATGTCTTGTATTGATAATACACGGGTCGAGTTGCCAATAGGGGTCATATCATTCATGCTTTGGTTTTTTTTGTTTTTTTAACGATTAGAGTGTTGGAATTAGTTTACGTATACTTTGATTAATTCCTTCCTTGGTTCAGTCAAATGCAAGTCATCTACATCGAGACTAAATTATTTATGATGAATATTTCTAAGATTCGAATTCAAGACATTTGAGTTTACGGTTCGTCTCTGTTGCCACTTGAACTACCTTTAGAGTTATCTTTCATGCTTTTAAACTATTTTCGTAGCGTGCCATAATTTATTTCACTTAAACATGAACCATTTGTAAATTTGTCTATTTTTACATTATATTTAGTTATGTTTAACTGAGTTTGTATACTTTTTAGTCGAGCTTCTATTAATTTATTTATTTTACGAGTCTAACTGATACACTCGTTCACCAACTCTTTAAAACTCAAACAAAACTTGTTAATTTTGGATCAATTTTGTGGATCGTATTTAAAATTGCCTGATCTCTACAGAAGTATCACACTTGGCTTGATGACCTCAGTGAGAGGGAGAGAGAGAGGGAGAGGGAGAACTCCATTGCATGCCATGTTGTTAAAGAACTGTTTGGGTGTCTGATTATTGATAATCATCATAATTACAAGCACTAATAGCTTCCACATGCTTAGACATGGGCAACCTGAAAAGAAGATGATATAAAGTAGTGTGAGTGTTGCATGAAATTATTAAAACAAAACCTCCTGTTGAAGAATTACCACAATGATCCAAACTCCTTTATAGTCTCACATACTTATTTATAGAATCCATGAAATCATCACTGGCCCAATTCTCTCTCTCTCTCTCTCTCTCTAACGGTCTAACACAAAAGTAACTCGTTGTTGGCATCATAGGAGCAATGATACACGAAGAGGGTTTGATGCTTCTGGCTTGCATGCGGAGACAATCATGTATTTTTTTTTTTTTGTTGGGCTAAATGTAAATTGAGATTAAAAGGAAAGAAGTACAAAAATATAATCGAGCACCAAAGCTTGATACACACCCAAATGCTTTATAAGGTAATTCTCAATCTAATCTATAATAAATAAGCACGCGAAAGAAACTACACCAATAATCTAAGAAACTATGCACGAAAAATAGAGATATGTGCATGCTAATATGCTACCCTTGACATCATTTATGTCTTCTAATGGTGAGTCTAGATTTTCGTCCCAATGATGTTATGCAAGATTTAGCTCCATATCCTTGAAAAACATTACCAAACAAAGGTTCAAAAAATCTCGATCATAGTTAGATTATTTGATACAGATACTCAAAACAGTTTTTCAAAATTTTAAAGATTGTCTCATAGTTAAATTCTTGGATAAATCACACTTTTCACCCTGAAAAATACTTGTTTTTTCAATTTGTACCCTAAAATATTTGTTTTCTCAATTTGTAACTTCAATGTTATAAAGAAGTTGTAATGTGGTGCAGAACCAAATTTTTTTGCACTCCTCTGTTATAATAAAGGCGCAAACATGACAATAAACTATGTTTTTAGAAAGTCAAATGAACGACAATTTAAATCTGGATCATATTATAATTTTTCTATGACATTGAAGGTGCAATTTAGGAATTGAAATTTTCCCAGGTACAAATTGACATAAAAAGGATCCATGAAGGACAATGCCTCTTGAATGGCTGCAAAGATCATTTTCTCCAATTGGCTATTCAATTTGAGTAGCAAAATCACCAGTATTTCATGTCACCGAAAGTAATTCTAAATAGAGCCTGCAATATTTGTTTTTTTTATACAGGGTGGTCAAGTTTGCATCGATTATTCTCCCGAGTTCAGCAGTTGCCATCGTGGTTTAAACTAGATTAGACTATTCTCCCGAGTTCAGCATTTGTCATCGTGGTTTAAACTAGATTAGACTATGTCCATAAAGAATAAAAGTGATTAACCTTTAAAAAGTGCGAGAAGAGATTGAATCTAAAATTTTTGAATTATTAAAGATCGCATTCAACCATTAAATTATTTCAATATTGCCCTGCATCATTCATGCATGAAACTTCAAAAAGTCAAACTCAATGCCCGATTGAGATGGGATCGTGCATTGACTATTTGTATTCTATTCTTATTTATTTTCTTGGGTCAAGTGCTACAATCTAAATTGAAAGGCCAAATTGACCAAATCGATCAGGCATCTGAGTGTAATAGAAAATCTTCAAACATAAATTATGCAGCCATCTTTGCTGAGATTGGTGGGAATTTGCAATCTCAATGTGAAAAGGGTGTACGGTGATGAGTTTCTTATTTTTCTAATAATCTTTCTTTTCCTCCCTTCGATTGAGATGGGGAGTGAAGGAAGGGTTTGATTAATGGTGTCATAAGAGAATAAGCTATCCACGACTCTCCAATCAAATTGAGAAAGAAAAAATAGAAATGGAGCGTCAATTGTTCTAATTGTTTCTCCAATTTTACTATGCTATCCAACCCGCGGATAAAATGTTGAATTCTGTAGAGTTGTAGGTACGAAATGTCGATCAAATCCGTTAAAGGAAGTCTAATCAAAGTAGGCAAACAAAAAGATTTGACTGAGTTGATGATGAATCAGATCTTGAAAGACAAGAGACTTTTATAAAGATGTATGGAAAACGAATGATTGAGAAAAGCTTTTTGTACGATATGCTACCTAAATCACCTTATTTACGAGCAACTGATTGTAACAACATTTGCGCGGCATGTTCAGTGCAATTCAAATTTCTATTGTATTTACACATTCTCGTCGAGAGGTAGCCGGACACTTGCGTGGCAACAGCGGTGGAGCCAGAATTTTCAGACTGAGCGGGACTATCACAAGGAAATTAAAATGAGATATATAGCCATGTAGGGTTACGATTTGAGTTTAGGGTTAATTCTAGAGACCACTTTAATATATTCTAAATTTATTCAAGGAGGAATAAACTTAGAATACGATAATTGATCCCAAAATATATATGCCTCTATTGTTGCAAAATTACCACAATCACAGCTCGGAGTGTTAAAATATAACACAATTCATTAACATGACAAAAAATTAAAAGGTTTTGGTCATTTTTAAGTAACTCATTTCGTGTAAATAAAGGAAGCCGATATGTCACGATTACTAAACGAATAGGGTATGGATGAAACTAATAAAAAAAATATACGACATAACTCATTTATATACCAGTTATACACGATTCATATACGATATGAACTTGATATAACATAGTTCGTTAAACATAAATTAATAAATAAATCGAGTATAAGTGAAATGTTTTTTGACACAAATTCGTTAAGACTTAACACAAATACGTTTTACCCAATGCAATTGACAGACCTAATCACATTCCACCTGTCCTTAAATTTCTACTTATGGCTTGGCTTGTCTTAATAGTTATCTTGTCCAATTTTACGCCATTGCCTTAAAGATCGAAAATATTATTTACAAGCACCGACCATGTTATTACAATGTTTAATTTTGTTTTTTGAATCGAAACGATAAAATTTTTATTAAGAAACTAAATCTGAGAGAAGAGATAGTATCAAAAAATTTAGTGTCATCTCTTCCTAAACATCAATATTTTCACTTAATTTGACTTTTTGAGTCAATTGGTGAGCCACATGATTTCCTGATTATCTAACAGTGGACAAAGAATAAAAAATAAACAAACGAAGAAATCACTGCCAATAATAGTGTCAATAAGAAAAAAAATTTTAGAATTATCGTCAATTCTCTTCATGATTGCAGAATAATCTCTTTCCACAATCTCATCACACTCAATTTGTCTAACAAAAAACATAGTTTTCCTTGTAGTTATAATCTTTGTAGTTTGCGCTTCTTCCAAGCCAATTAACCAATTAAACATCCCAGTGATGAACGGCCTAGCTTCATTGCGAATAACCACCCCTACCCCAATAACACGTTTTATGTCAAACATTGCCCTCATCAAAATTACCCTTAAAAGATCCAGATCTAAGATAGACCCACCGTTCTAGTGCACTTTCTTGGCCAGCACCGTGACCAGAATTCAAAGTTTGCTTATACTACAAACCAAACTCCATTGCCATATGACAAAAACACCACTGAGTCATTTTATCTCTGCTGGAATAGAACCTCATTCTTGTTACGCCAAATATACCAACATAACACCAAGAAAGTTACACCAAGTTTTTTGCTTAAGCTGCAAAATAATTTCTCAAAACCAATCGACAATGTTCCCAACAACTTGATGTATTAAATGACAAAGATGACTTACATTTCACACCTGTCTCGCCCACATATATTCTTTAATGATATATATATCATAGTTTCGATAAACTCTTCACATACACAACATATCTCATTCGGCCTAATTTTTTTAGGCCAAAAATTTTCATTAGTAGGAAGATCACAATTTTTTTTTAATTTTAGAAAAATCTATGTTAAATCACGTGCTATCACATCCACATATTTAAAAAAGTTAACCCAAGATGCAGAGACCGAATTTCGGTCCAAATTTCATATAGATTTGTGATGAGTGATGTGATCAAATCCTAATCACGTCGTTCTCATGCCATATTTATAGGTATCTATCACAAATTCAAAGGATCCAAATTCTGTGCTAGGGGATAAGTTTGTGTCAAGTCCTTAGGTCTATTACCTATCTTTAGTGGTCTCAGGACCACCTGATCCCTATCCTTGGTTCCCCTACTTCACAAGATTCTATCTAAAAACATTATACACATGGACATGAAAATAGCAAGATATCATTTTAGAGAAGATTGCTTTGAACCGGACGATAGTTTAAGTAGTAATAAACACAAATTGTAAATTTAGATGTTTTAAGTTTAAATTTTGATAATTTTTTGGAATTAGGTCAAGAGGAATTTCTTTAATCTTGATGTGGATAACCTGACTTTGACCGAACCATGAAGAAAATCAATCGAAGTGTACGTAAGTTGACCTGAACATCTCAGACTGTTAAACCAAAAAAAAAAAGAAGAGTGTTTTGGTATCGAAACCTCAACTTTTGGATCAATAAAAAAGTATTATGCATATATTTTTCTTATTTTATTAATAATATAATATTTTAAATCACAATTAATGGTTCAAATTATTTTTTAACATAGTACCATCCACGGTAATTGAGCCCTACCCCATTTTAGGAATAATATTAAAAATGGACACAACATGGACAACGGGTACAAGTTCAAAAAGCATGCGTAAGAAAAGAGGCACTAAAAATGGACATTGTAATAGGGTTTGACAAATCATACGAAAGACTAATGTTTGTTGGGCGTTGGATGGCGTATCGAACAATCCCTTTTATTTTTCTTGCAGGATGTTGCACGCATGGAGCAAGTTGTAAGCGAAATGGAATGTTGATGTAGCCAGCAAAATTGAAGATAAGGTTGAATATTATTGTGGCTCCGATATTCGATGAGATGCCTAACTTTTTTCTTTTTTTCTTTTGAAGTGTCAGATTCGTGTCTTTAGAACATAAAGTCGATGAGGTTTTGTATGTACGAGATGGTTCAGTGATCGAATAAAAGCCGAAGCAAATTTGCACGACCTGAATTCAATCATCTCGCGAAAGATTGGGTTTAATTGATAAAAGTTATTAATTGAGGATTTCATGTGTTTAAGGTTCAAAATACAATTAAAAATAAAAAAGTAGCATGAATTGAGTACTATTTTGTTTACTAAAAAACAGCCGATGGGCCTTGTCATTGTATTTTATTTTCTTCAAAAAGTTAGGTTCTTTTACAGGCATGATTTCTATTTTATGGTGGAGCATATAAAAATATTAGAATAATCCGTGTCTAAAAGCCGGTGCAACATAAATGAGAAGTAATAGATTTTGGAGAGGAGGGAAAATTCAAATAATTTTGAGAGTAATGTTGACTCCATATGAGACCTTCAAATAAATTTATTAAGCATGTTTTATTTTATATCATAGATTATGGTTACAATTTGAATGTGAATGAATTCTACAAACTTGTACCATAATATCATTTTCAAAAATGAATTAAGTGAAAAAAGTTTACAATTTATGCTTTTGAGTGTTGAAGTCATCATACCACATCTTCCAAACTTAACTTTAAAAAAGAAAAACCTATTTTGTACATGACCCTATTCATGTTGAGAATGCTAATAAAGAGGTATTTGATGGTCCCGGACGTAATACAAGTGGTGGTCAATGTCGTTACACTGTTAATC
>CAUOFW020001788.1:0-70631 GCA_963454935.2 Ilex paraguariensis
ATGGCAGCTACTTCCTTCTCCATGACAGCTACCTCCCTCCTCATCTTCTTGGCTTCAACCTCCATTGCCTTGGTTAAAGTATCAACTTTCTTTGCCAACATCTAAGAAACAAGAGTCACAACCGAACATCTAGCAGAAGCTATATGTTAAGAAGAATTGTAACTCAATAGAAACGAACCAACCTCAATGGCATCATCCTTGTCTTTAAGGCTTTGATCTTTTTCATGACCAGCTTTCCTCAATGCAATCACCTCTTTTTGTAGCATATCATACAACAATCCCGGCACTGTATCCTCTGTATCTGTAGCTGGGAAGTTACTAGGTTTTTCATCTGAGCTGCCTTCCCAGGAATTATTATTTGCCTCGCTCTCCTTAGTCCCCTCACAGGACTGGTTGAGATTAAAATTTGGACCTGCTCCATTTAAGAGGGCTCTACCCCTATCTAATGATCGTGAGCCACCATCGAATGACTTTGATGTTCCTTTTGCATGCTTCAACACCGTACTAGAACCAGAAGACAGAGTAGATCTCGACTGAAAGGATGGTGATCTCTTAGGTAAAAAGCCATTGGAGGTCAATTTCGAGATGTTATCAGCTCCACCCAAGGATTGGCGACGTGAAGGACCGTTACTTGCACATCTTCCATCAGAAATGCTGCGATTGCTAGTGTTTGATGATCTCAAAGTCTCTTCTATTACTTTCAGCCGTAATTGATATTTTTCCTGGAGCGTGTGAGAAAAATACAATCTTCAAAACTATTATAGAAAATATAGTTAAATGGCTTAGAGCCTTAGGTAGACACACTATGACGAAACCAAATTGTCACCTTCAACTGTGCTTCAGATTTTGCTGTTCGCTCAGCTATAGTGAGTTTGTCCCGTAATTGCTGCATGTCACCCTATGACAACAAACGTTAGTTATAATTGCAGACCGGAGAAACTACAGAAGTGAAATACAGAAAAAATTTAATTGCCCAAATAGATACATCACATTGGACCTAAAGGAATGGAAAGAACTCATTCACCAAGCGATACATTTGGGGTTCGAACACAGAAAACAGCCTCTCCAAAATTGAGATAAGGCTTAGAACTATCCCAAAACCCGTATAGGCGGGGGTCTTTATGCAGCAGGCACAATCCTTTTTTTCCCATAGAAACAGCATAATGGAGTTCAAAATATCTATATAACAACCGACTACAAACTGGTATACCTGCAAGAACCTTCTTTCTTCAAGCCATTGTTTTACAGGCATCACTTTGTCATTTGCATCTTTCCACTCATTAGCTACTACAACCGCCACCCTGTTTGCTGTTACTTTTGCACGAGCCAGCTCCCTATCAAGAGTTTTTCTTTCCTCCTGGACACAGGAAAAAAACAATTCCAGCATTGAAGATTGCTTAAAGACCATCCGGTAGGAGGATGTAAATGGGCAAGCATGATGCATGGATATATCTATGGCATATTACATTCATCTCTTGAACTTTCCGTTGATAATCCCTCACAGCATTTGCAGCTGCACCACCAGCAAGAACAGCCTCTTCAAGCTCGTGCACAGTTTGGGTGAGCTTTTCGACCTCTGCAACTTTTTGGCGGTGCATTTTGTCAAGAATTTTATTTTCTTCCTGACACATACATTTGACAAATCAAGTCCAATACGCGGGAAAACACAATAATGAAAAGATTATACACCAAAGTGTTGCGACGGTCCTGGAAAAGAAAACAGCATGCATGACCACAATACCTGGCAAATTTCTATCTGCTTCATCAACTCTTGGTTCTTATTTTGGAGATCATCCACCATAGAAGCCTTCACCAAGGCAACCTGCACAGTCCTTTCAGCTTCAAGTAAAGCAGCCTCTTTCGATTTGGTAAGGCGATCTAATGCTTTGTTGTCATCCTGCAGTTTTGCAATCTGTGGGGAACAAAAGCAACAAATTAGTGCTTAAATCCTAGACAATCACCTATTCTAAGGTGACTCTTGTGGCTCTATGTTTCTAAATACTGAGAATGTTCTTCTTGCTTGTCCCCATTTCATGTTAATATCCTGCGTGATCATGGTTGCTCTGTGTGTTTCTAACTGCTATGTAGCAGGGACCTAAATCTGTGACCTCATGGAGGTGCTTTTCCTAATAAGCTAAATGTGTCCCTGCTATACATCTAGAGTGCAATTATAAAGTAATTATGACTTAAACATCCAATAGCAGGACACAATGCATACCTCCTGTCGAGCAAGCTTGAGCTCAGCCTCTAGGGGTGCAAGGATGGCTTCAATTGGAGGCATATCATCATCTTTCTGAGCAGCATGAACCCTTCGAAGAGTGGCTTCTGCTGCAAACTGAGCTGCCATGGAGGCCTTCTTCTCATCATTGATTTTCTTAATTTCAAGATTCTGCCCAAAAAATGATGTCACTCAATATAGCTTTGTAATTGAGATAGAAACATATTGAAGATGAAAGAGCTTCACTACATACTTTGCTTTCTAGAAGAGATTCTGTTAACTTGAGTTTCCCCTCCACCTTCGTCAATTCTTCAGTGAGCTAAAGTGCAAGAGGAACTTATGTCAGCTTTCAATTTAACAGTTTAATATAACTCAATGAAACATATGATAAGGACGAACGGAAAAATTTTAAAAAAGAAGGCAACCTAATGTTCTGCTACCACCATTGGCATATTAATGCAATATTAAATTTACCTACTATGTTCAACTGCTAAAATGCTATGACAGTATCATCCCAAGAGGAACAACTGAATCCCCAAATGCATCATCACAACTTCAGCAAGCAAAACATATATTTAGGCTGGGGTAAAAAAGCCAAAGCAAAGTCTTTGGAAGCATTTTCCAGATACACGTAGCAACAACCCAATGACAACATGCATTAGGACAGAAAGAAGTAATAACATAGTCGAAAAAAGATCACAGGTTACAAGTTAAAAACCATATAATGGAAAGGGAATTCTGCCTAGATGTTTCAAATGATTGGAAACAGAGACTATTAACTGATCCAACCAACGTCAAATTGAAATTCGAAAATCATAAAGAGGACACCGCCAGCTTATTCAGATAGAAAAAATACGAAGCCAGAAAACAAAATTCAAAGTTGAAGAAAATAGGCATTGGGAGGTTTTTTTTTTTTCGAATTCCACATTATGACAGAAATTGCAAATCTACATTCTAATTATGGCATACGAACTCATTACACTATCAAAACTCAATCCGATTCCAATTCTTTAAAAAGTGAAAAAAGAATGATCTATTTCGAAAAAACAAAACATAACAATAACATAAACATAACCTCTTCAACGGCCTTTTCTCGGAGTCGCTCTGACAACTTCAACGCCCTGATCTCCGCTTGCGCTTCCCCCAACTCTCGATCCTTATCTGTACACAGAACGATACCGTATTGTCAAACCACCATAAAAACCAAAAACGACAAAATGAATCGCCGGATCAACTCGCATTCCTCACCTCTGACTTCATTCTCCAACCGGTTAAGCTCTACCTTCACCGGATCCGAGCCGTGAAGCAAATTTATGAACTCATCCGCGTCCAAACTTGGCCTCACCGAAGCTCTCCTCCTCGACGAACCACTCTTCCCGTCCCTGAACGATCCCGACACCGTCAACGGCGTCGCAGTGGCCATTCCCGTCGCAATCATGGCGTCAATCGTTGCTGTCGCCCGTACATTGCCATCATTATCTCCGAAACTCAGCTCCGGCGTTCTTGAAACCCCTCCTTCGCCGGAAAACTCCGCCATCTCCGATCTGACCCTAATCCCTCTCACATCAAATACCTAAGCCTCCTTTGCACACAATCTGTAGTGTTTCAAATCTCTAAACACGCAAAATACAGATAAATACACATCTATATAGGTATATCGAGAGGGGTGTGATTTGAGGCGAAATGCTTTGCCTTGATTTCTCTCTCTAGGGTTCTGAATCGAACTATAGATACACAAGTAGAAAAAAGAGAGTTTATAGAGAGAAAGTGAGAGAGATGTGAATGGTGTTCAAATAGTTGTTTGGGTTTGTTTCTCTATCTAGAGAACTTTATAAATCTCAATTTAGATTATGAGTTTCTCTGTAGTATGTGTGTGTGTGTGAGAGAGAGAGAGTGAGAGAGATGGATTGTGGGTGTGCTCAAGAATAAAATACTAGTGGTCGCAGAGTGTTAGCAGAGACGCTTTGCTGTTAAGCAGAGACGCTACACGAGTGCATTAGCAAATTACAGTATGACACACTCTTTTTTCTCTTTAGCTCCGATTTGGTGTTAGAGTGAGCGGTATGCGCGTTACGCACCTGGCCTACAAAGGGAAAGATTGTAAGGGAGTGCATAGTACGCATGCTGCACATGGGAAAGAAAAGGTTTTTAAGGGTGCGTAAGACGCACGCTTGCGCGTTTTAGTGTAACGGGTTTTTACTTTCTGTTCCGAAGCTTAACTATGTCCGTCCTACGGCTACTAATTGGTTCGTTAATGTGTTTATTTTTATTTTGGGAGAAATCCAGTTGGATCTTTTGAAATTTGTCACTTAATCACTCATATGCCTGATATTTGAAATATTACACACAAACCTCTTAAAATTTGTACCCGCATAACACTTACAACCTTTATTTAAATAAATCATTTAATAAATTATATTTAGACCTCTAAAGTTTGTAAGTATATAATTCTTAGACTACTTAAGTTTAAAATATTATATTTAGACCAAAAATACTTCAATTAAAGATAAAATATCAAATATTTTAAATTTTACAATCGAAATTCATGTTCTATTTTATCATTTATTGAAATAAAATCAAAAATAAAAGTTCAATTTTTTTCTTAAAAAATCATAATTAGTTTACAATTATATTGTCTATTAGAATTTAATTTGGTCGTTTAAATAATCAAATTAAATACCAAACTACCCCAATTAAAACTAAAAGATATTGTGTCCATTACAGTTTAACCCCTTATTTAATTTTTTAGTTTTATTTTAATAGATAGTATAATTATATAATAACTTTAATTTTTTTTAAAAAAACTTAATTTTTATTTTTGATTTTATTTCAATAAAATGAAATAATAGAACATGAATTTTAGATGTAAAATTCATATTCTATTATGAATGCCTTAGACCATTTGTTTGATTTTTTAGTTTTATTCCAATAGATAGTATAAATGTATATTAATTACAATTTTTTAAGAAAAAATAAAATTTTAATTTTAATTTTATTTCAATAAATGATACAATAAAATTTAAAATATTTTATATTTTATATTTGATTGAAGTATTTTTGATCTAAGTATAATATTTTAAACTTAAAGGTCTAAATATTATATACTTACAAATTTTAGGGGGTTTAAGTATAATTTATTAAATGATATATTTACGTCAGGAGTCTATGTGTTACGTGCGTACAAATTTCAGGGGGTTTGTATATAATATTTTAAATGTCAAGGAATCTAAGTGATTAAGTAACAAACTTCAAAAAATCTGAGTGTAATTCTCCCTTTTATTTTTTAAGCTTCCACATTAACTTCGAAGACTACGAAAATTTGTTTTAATGTAAGTGATGTTAAAAAATAATCTATTTTTTGAATTTCTTTAAAAAAAAAGGGACATTTTTTCAACTTTATCTATAGATTGGACTAATAATTGAGTTAAGTTGATTAAGTTAAGTTGTTCGAACTCGGTTCGAATAGGATTCAACTCAAACTTGACTCGCGTTCAAATAAATGAGCCGAGTTTAAATATTTTTTTAGATTCGTTTAAAAAACAAGTTAAAAAGGTTTGACTTGAACTTGTAAAACTTGACTCATTTATATATAAAATAATCGAATTACTTGAATTCGGCTCAATTTATTTTTTAAATAAGTTGAACTTGAACAATTTTTTAGATTCGACTCAAACTTGCAATACTCAAATCGATTATTAATTTTGTCTATAAAGAGACATTAATCTAGGGACACCCCATATCCTAATTGAAATTTTATTAACAATTTTTGTCAGTTTTTATTTCAATCCTTTATAGGTTTTTTCATATTTTCAAATACACTCTTTTTATTTGAAATTTCTTTGTTACCTTTTTGATAATTTGATCTGACGAACCCAAATTTAATTGGGTCAGACCCAATAAATTAATTCAACCCAGATCCACTAGAAAGACAAGCAGAGTCCGATTCATCAATCCGATCCATTCCAAGATTCAAGGAGTCTAGGAAGATAAGAGCACGTGGGAGAGAGAGATCATTGGGATACCTACTCTCGAAGATCTAGACAATTTTAATTATACTTATGACTAGTGCTTTTACCCGCACATCATCGCCTCAACCAAGACTCCATCCCTATAAATTATAAGTCTTTTTCATATGAGAGAGACACATCTTCACACATCTCTACACCTCTCTACACACCCCTCACATAGGTTTTATCTTTCCTACCTAATGTACTTCTATCAAAGCACACCTCTCCCAAAGCTTTTCTATCTTACTTTATCCATTAATAAAGATTATTTGGTCACCGTTGTCGTTTCTCAGAGTGGAATAAGTCACTTAGACTGAACCACTATATATTTGTATGTTAACCAGATATTTACCTTTTTATTATTAATTGTTTTATTAATTATCTCATTAATGACAATTTATCACACACTCGATTATTAATCTTTCATAAGTCTATTTTATGCATCATCATGATCAATTAATGACCTTAACGTGAAATTATATTTAACAAAAATACTTGAACTTTTTTTATACTGAATATACATTTTGTAACTTATACATCGTAGTTTTACTTTAACCACTAAAAAATCGTCGTTGAAGCATGTCCTTGAGATCTGTATGCCTACGAAGTAACGTTTATTGCTTCCTTTTCTTTAGAGTTTTTATGAGTTAGCAAAAGTTCAACACTTCGCAGTGATAATTAAATACTATGATCAAACACCCTCTAATCTCTACGATAATGAAAAGTAGTAGATTTTGGCAAGGAAGTATACAAGGTTTTAAGTTTGTTTATTGATTGGTAACAAAATACAATAACAACATATTTAAAAAAATAAAGATTTTTTTTTTTGGGTGGTGAAAAAAAATAAAGAATTTTCAGATAGATGTCATGGCACACTCTCAACAAGAGACGGATAGATTGCATGCGCAGATTGAATGATTTAAGCACAAGCATGAAGGGGACTTTGCTTGGCTTGTAGTGCAACGTAAGAAATTGTTTCTAATGCGTACGTATGCAATTTCTTTTAGTGACTGTCTATCACCGTTCTTGTCTTGATTACTTGGGTTAGGCTAGTTATTTTTTGGTTTGGTCTTATTATTTAATCGTGCCTCCACTTCAGTTCCTCAGAACTTATTTTTCCAGCCTATCTTGTCAAACTTTGCTTGTGGAACATAGTCTATTGCTCGGTAACTCCTTGACCAAGCATTTCTTAATTTACCGAGTCCGTAGTTTTCTCGGTCATAATCGAACAGATCAATTGATCTTGCACGTGATCCTACCATGTCTCTTAATATAACTGTCATGTTAGAGTTCAGAGATTCTGGTCCCCTTCACTTACTCTTAGAGAATATTTTCTATTTGGCACATTAGGAGAGATTCTCTGCATGTAATCATTTTACTTCATTTAATAGTCTCATTTCATTTCTCACAAAAATATGTTGTTCGTGTCCTTTCAATGGGAAAATGGTCATCTCTTCCGTTCTTATTTCTTCTACTATTTTCACCAGTTCTATATTTTCAAAGTTCCCTTGCGCCCTTAGAGATCTCTGTAAGTCTTCATTTCTCTCTTCTTGTTATTATTTCCTTTCCTTCTTTTACTATGGGTAAGCTTGAGAAGGAGCAAATCCCAAATTTTAGAGTCAGGTACTCCATCCCTAATGATATGATCATCGAGGTTGCTAAGGATAGACCTATGGTAGGGTTCAAGTATAGGATACCCTTTCCCAAAATGGCTATCACAGAAGGTGGAGTTAGGTTTCCTTTTCAACATCTATTGTTGAGGGTTCTGAATGCCTTAAAGCTATATTTGCTCCAATATTGCCTCAACTTCTTTATGATTGTAATGGGTGTATTTGCTTTGAATGACCTGTTGGGGACTAATTTAGGGCTTTGGGACATCTTTTAACTATTACATTATCACCCATACATCTAAGAACAACTACTATTTTAGAGTTAGAAGTATCAATCACTACCTTGTCACCCATCTCCTTGTTTGTTTCGGGCAATTGGGAACATCAATCGGGTGAGGAACCCTGCTACAACTATCCCTAGGAAGAATATGCCCCAAATAATGACCAATGGCGTTTGCATTTCCCCATTGCTTTCTTTATTCCTTGCTCTGACTTGTGGGTTCATATTTTTCTTCTTGGTAGGTGCAAAAGATGAAAGGAAAAGTCCTTGAATCAAGGGTGAACTTCCCCAATTTATGAAAGGTTTGGGAATTCGGTGATCGAGACCTTTGGTGCAGAGCTGCTCACACATTGCTTAGATCCCATCCTACATATCGATCATCATTTAGTCTCAAGGTCTCAATTTGTCATGTAATCATGGGTTTGTTTCCCATAGATGGTGTCATGACTCTCCTTGCCAATTCCCTGATGGATTTTGTTCGGGGCGCTTTAACCTGCTATCAAGCTCCTTAGTTATAAAGAGCTTCTAGACTTCTTCTTGGTCCTCTACTCGTGTGTATTTTCTTTTGACATTCTTGTCTTGAGTATCTAATCTCTTTCTCGGATGCCTATCAGGGCTGGGTCTGGGCTCTATATGGGAAGCTTCGCTTTTAATTCTGGAAGTTTGGCTATCAGACTCCTCAGGGACTTCTTAGTCCTTTGATAGTCTCAAGGTTTCCTTCAAAATCTCATTCCCCTGCCTAAGTTTTTCTTTTCCTCTTGGAACCTTCTTAAAATGGTGTTGTGGGCGTCCAATCAATTCTAGGGGATCTGAAATCAACTTCATAAAAGCAAAAACTTCCTCATCGGTATGTGGGAAAGATTCTTTGTGTGTGTCATTCTATTGACTGTCATCACAACGGTGATACCTTCCTCCTGTCTCTTGTTTGAGCTTCGGGTAGTGTCTTCCCTGATGTCACTGTCTAAAGGCAATAACACTCCCTAATTGTGTGTAGGGTCATACTTGTTGAACCCTTGATTATTGCGTGGTGATCCTAGCGTACTTCGTATATTTGACATAACTCTTTAATCTTGTTTTCCCACAAACAGTGCAAATTGTATGAGGAAAAAATCTCATACCTCTATTTAAGGGTGATATGGAATCTAAGAATCGATTCATGGTAAAACAAACAAAAAGATCCTCCTCCTCCTACAAAACGAACGAATTGCCAGCGAATGGTTCTGAAAGTGCAAAGTTGCAGAGTAGAGCATCGCTTTGCTATACTATATTGGGTATGGTTAGAGTATATTAAAAATTGTTAATGAATATCTTTTATATAAGTTGTAATGAAGCCCCTTCTCAATGGGTTCTAAAGAGGACAAGAATTGGGTGACTTTTACTGGGATTAATTTTTGTATTTGACCAAGATTGGAGTTCTTAACTGTTGCTTATAAATAAATTGCGACCTTTTTGAAATTTTCATACACTGATATAACTGATAGGGTTATATATTAAAAATTTATTTATTTTAATGAAATTTGTTTTATTAATTAATAGAAGTTCGGTTTTTTTTTTTTCATTTTATTGAGAATTTATGTGAGCAAATGTTTGTATTATCTTTGATATATGATATGCATGTGTTGTCTTATATTTTACATTGTAGATAATGTAGTGTGTAGAGTTCGACTAATATACAGAAGATCAGATTATCAGATCTTTATATAATATGAATATAGGTTCACAATCTTAGATGGAATTGTATACATTATCAGTATGATTGTAGTGTAATATTCTGACATAGTCTATCTTGATTGTAGGAGACTATTTGATGTCTCGAATTATTGCACTAGTACACTTTGTGTATTGAATAAACTCATGTTGAAGTTTTTATCTTTTACTGATTAAATAAGATAATAAATACCTTATAATTATTATCATTGTTTATATTTTTAATCCCGAGATATTTAATTGTCACGTATATATAATGATTGTCACTTTAATTCATCAAAGAGTGAGATTCATATTGAGTCAATAAACTCGATAAATTGGGGGACAATATTATTTGTAAGGTGAAAATTAATTATTAAAAGAAACCACGTCTTAGTATTGAAATGGGTTGATTGTGTCCTCTTGAGGAAACTCATGTCAAACCTTATAGGTAAATTTAATTATTTGACATGACATGACAACCTTGTAGGTGGAATAAAAGAAATCAATTAATTATAATTATCAATAATTTATTTAATTGAAGGATATCTATAATATTAAATGTGGGAAGATTATTAAGTATATAATAATAAGGAACTCAAAACATAATTTTGAGATAAGACTCAAGAGATTAATAATAAGTTTTTAGAGGACTAACCTATTATTAATAGTCTATAAGATGTTTTTTTTTTTTGGGTTGAGCATAGAAATCTTAAACCCATTAAAAGTCCGACTCTTATTTCTTTTTAAGGTTTTTGTCGTAAACTATATATAGAGGTCGGCTCTCTAAATCAGCATCACCTTGATTACTCACGTTTTGAGGGAGGTTGAGAGAGAGAGCAGAAGTTCGGAAGTCTTTGCAGCCCACATTGTATCCGGATTTTTGCGTTGAGGATACACAATAGAAGATCGTGAGGTTCATCGAGCTGCTTTCTGCACCTATCTTTAAATTTTGTGTTCATGCTGAGTGATTAATAAAAAACGATCTCGAGATAAACTCTAGTTCCGCTTTGTAGGGTTTTAAAAGATTTTTTTTTTATTTTTTATATATTCGATACATACGTGCTATTAATGATTCCTAAGACTTCCGTTCCAACATTAACAACTCCCGAAGGAGAATTCGACAAACCAAATAAATCCCTATAAGCTAATTTGATAACTAGTTAGTAATCCGGAGGTCTTTTGCTTGGAAATTCCACAGTACACTGGAATCTTTCCTAAAAGACATAAATTAGAATAACAAGCCAGATCTTTTAGAGTTATGATCAAACAACTTATATTTTAATTCACAGTAAATATTTTAATCACGTGTATAAATATTTTAACCATATTTACACTTAGCTACCATCAAAAAGAGAACATTACAAAGTAGGGGTGTAATTAGGGCGGGTTGTGCAGCTTGAACAGTCAATCCTAACTAACTCTAGGTATATAATCTTCAACTCTAACCCTAATCCTAACCCTACCTCGGATTGAAAAACTCAATTCGATCACTGTCCTGAGATTAATTTTGGGGGGGGGGGGGGTCGGTTGAATTTAAGTTAATGATTTTGGGTTATTTTATGGGTTCAATTCGAGTTGATTTCGAGTAGAGCTCAAAATAGGCTTGTTGTTCTAAATCTAATACATATATTATATAATATTCACTTAAATTAACAACCAATAACGTCAACCATCTTTTTAACAGTACTAATGCTAGAACAAAAATGAAAATAAACGAGAGAGACAAAGAACGATAAAACAAAAATGAAAAACTATTGCTATTGCTTTATATATATAAATTTTTTTTAATTTGTCGGATTCGGGTTGAACCCGTGAACTCGAGGCCTTAACCCGAGCCCAACCCCGAATTGAATTCGGGTTGGAGTTTTTTAACCCAAGTCCAACCAAAATATTAAAAATCTTTATCCAAACTCTAATTTTTTTGAGTTGGGCTCGGGTTGCCCAACTCAAGTTGCACCCCTATTACAAAGGTAACCTAGCTTATTAGGATTTGTCTATGATACCCAAAAAAAAATTTGGTATCTTACTTCTATTTATTATATTTGTGGATATTTTTATTATTGTTATAATACCAAAAAAAGTGATAAAAATAATTACCACAACGGTGGTAAAAATACCCACACATGTAGTAAAAAGTGATATTTTTTTGTAATTATTATAACAGTGGTAAAAACATTCAAAAAAATGATAAATTATCTACGAAAGTGATAAACTGTTTGATTGTAGAATGACCGATACAAATTGTAAGAGCACTCATTGAAATAATGGATTTTGGAGGTACAATAATTTTTTATCGGTACCGTAGCTGAGTCCAGGCAGCTTATTAACATGCTATTTTTGTCGGATAAGAACAAATTTAGGTTATTAACCGTCACTGTCACAGATACACTCGAGCTGCAACCAAACTGCCCATCTCAAGAAATGTACAACTTAGGGATAATGAGAGCCATCATAAAAGACATCCCATATGTAATTGTCTAGCTTAATTGGGTACTAGTGCTGGTGGCACACTCTTTAGCGTGTGCAAGATGTTGTAGGGGTTTATATATCATTACTGATAACTTAGGGGAGCTTTGTGTAATTTAAGCATGCAGAGTTATGGATTGATTCATGTCCAAGCAATATATTTTCCTCAAATTTGATTCAATTATAAATTGCCTTTCATGTATACATGAGAAATCCACTAATAAATAGTAAGTCGATCGTCCTTTAATTAATGAAAGGTAATATAACATTAAATGAAATAAAAAAAAAGTGTATTAGAGCGAATCTCAATTCCTTCATTAACCTTTTTTGATTTTTCTAAAATTTTCTCGACTAAAAGGTAAATGATTCATTCTTATTTTTGACAAAGATCAAGTTCTCATATTTCTCCCAACGGTGTGGTCTTTTGTTCTTTTCTGCCTTTCTTTGGTCCTATTTGGGTGTTTTATGTCCTCTTTATTGTATAGGTGAGTTATTATAATTAAGAAGATGATTAATTGAGATGCGCGTAAGTTAACTTGGACACCTCCAACCATTTAAAAAAAAAAAAAAAAGCTAGGGAACAACAGCCATATACACAGTTGCAAATGAAAAAAAAAAATGAAAACAACGCATACCAGACCCTTGTAAATAATGGGAAGAAAATTGAAAATCCAAAAGAGAAAAGGAGAAAACAAAAAAAAAAAAAAAAAAGCAAAAGAGGATGGAGAAAAGGCTGCAGGCTTGGCCTTTCGGCAGTGTTACCATCCCTTAAAGAATCCACGTACCTGCCAGCAAACATACGAGTATGTGTGTGTGTGTGTATATGTGTGAGAGTGAGAGAGAGAGACAGAGATTGTTAAAAGTGATTAAAAATGTTAGATTAAGAAGTGATGTCTGTGGCACAGGGGTTTGGTTCCCGCAACAACCTCAACTATGCTTGGGTTTCTTTCAAAATTAAAGTCTTAAACCCCTCTCCATAATACAAACAAACAGAAATAGACACTTGCTGCTTTGCTGTTCAACGGCAGTATATATAATTATATATATATATATATATATATATATGTTGACACCATACCTACTTCCCCAGAACTTCATGTAAAGTCATTGTGGGACCCTCTCTCTTTTTCTCTCTCATCTATAACCTATTTTGGACAAAGAGTGAGACCAGGAAGAGGAATTCTTGCTATCTTCCCATTTTTTGCGCCCATTTTTGGGAATGTCCATAGTTTAATTTCATTTGCTTTTTAAGGGTGAAAATCCGTAAAAGTTAGAATTTTTTGTTGAATAAGATAAGAGCCAAATTCACGACTGCAACACGAGAGTATGGTCGGTTTGTCCAATATTAAGAAATTGTCCAATCTTAAACGTTACCGGAGGAGGAAGAACTTTATCAATCATGTAGCGATTTTTCTTATCATTTATCTTGGAAAAAAAAAACTAAAACTATTGATGTAAAAGAAAAAAATTATAATAAGATAACAATTAAATTGAACCGTTAAACTGATTAAAAAAAATTGAACCATTGAAATTGTTTATATCCTTTCAACCTCAAATTTTATTGATATATATGTATATATATATTAGTCTTATTTTGTCGTATAGGTTTAAAATTGTTGGGTTTTCCTTAGTTGCAATGGGAGATGTTAGAACCCATAAATCAGCTTGAGCACTCGAGGGCCCATCTCTGTCTGGCCCGAGGAAATCTTTGCACTCCTCTGTTAAATTTAACCTTGGATGATTAATTTTGATTGAAATTAATAAAATTCCAAACCGAAAATATCCGAATATGATAAAACTTCCTATAAAATGACACCTTCATGGTATTGCCCCTATAATATAGAGGGCTTAGGACTACGATTCTTGAGAGGCCATAAAAGATCTTGTTGGGCCCAATGTAAGCACGTTTCATTGTTATGACCAAAAAAGCCAAACAAATAAATAAAATGGAAAAACCATGTTTTACCGTGGAATTGTCCGAATATGATGATATATGGTTTAACATAGAAATAGAGACATCAAAATATGATACAATTCTTTAAAACGATACGAATACGATATAAATATGATACGAAATTAAAAAACTTGAATCTTTTTTGAGTCGCTAGTTTTGTAACGAATGGATCCGACACAACACGATAGTGCAACCGCCTCAACTCCCACCATCACTATTTTTTATAGTGAAAATTGTAAATAAATCCTTCTAAATGTACTTGTTTGGAAATAAGTCATGCAAGGAAATTTATAAGGGGTTAAGTCCATGTTTAAAATTATATGTAATGACTTAAGTCCACTTTATTTTTTTTTTATCTCAAAAATACTCTTTCTTGAAAGAATGTTAATTTAATTTCCTATTTTGGATATAGTTATCTCTTGATTCAATATCAATTAAATATGCCAATAAATCTCCATCATAAATTTAAAATTTAAAATTCAAATTCAAATCTCTCTCACTCTCCGGCCATCTGGTGGCGTTATTTCATCAATGTTCATCTTTTAATTTTTTTATAAATTATGTCAATTTTGTGAGTAACAGATGAGAATTTCTGGTCCTTGTTAATTTTTTATTTTTTGTAATTTGTAGTATTTTTCATGGGAATTAATTTGTTAAATTGAATGTTTCATATTACTATTTTTTTTATTATGTTACTGTTCATGTTACTATTTTTGTTGAGTATGTTACTGTTCATGTTACTATTATTTTAAACATGTTACTAGTTTTGTTGAGCATATTACTACTATTATTTTCCTAAATATTAATATTCTGTGTTACTATTTTTTTTTATTTTTGAATATTAATATTTTTTGTATTTGAATGATATTATTTTTTGCGTTTGAATTTGAGAGAAATAATTATTGTTAAGTATGTTACAGTTTTTGTTAAGCATGTTACTATTTTTGTTGAACATGTTAATATTTTTATTCAACATTTTACTATTGCTATTTTTTATTAATGTTAATATTGTATGTTTCAATTTTTTTTATGTTTAAATGTTACTATTTTTTTGTATTTAAATGTATTATTTTTTGTATTCAAATGATAACTTTTTTTTGTATTTAAATGTTACTATTTTTTATTTTTAATGTTAATATATATATGAGAAAATTTTAATGTTAGTCAAACTCTTAAATTATATATGGATATAAATAGATATGAGAGAAAAAAGATTTTAATATTAGTTAAACTGCTAAAATTTAAGAGTTTTTAATTTTTAGTTTTATTTCACTTCTAAAAGGAATGGATAGTATGGTAAAATTGACAAAAAACGGATTTCATAACAAATAAGTTTCATTGACGGACTTAAGTCCATATAGGAAGACTGACCTCCAAATTTCTCTTTTTATATATATGGGCATTTGAAGAAATATTAAGAGCATCTTCAATGGAAATGCCAAATGCTATATGAAAAATTTAAATTTAAAGACTTATATGACAATTTGACATATAGTACATCTTCACCTTACACTCCAACCGATATGTCAAAATAATTTATTTTATCCAATCTTTATCTTTAAATCTCTTTTCTTATATTAATTAATTTAATATATGTATTTAAAACAAATTTTGGTATCAATTAAAAAAAATATTAGTAAAAATAATATATTTTAAAATATTATAAATTTTATATGAAAAGTAGTATTGATTTTATTGAAACTAAAATTCTCATTAAACTTAACTAATACAAATTTAAATGACAATTAAAAGTATAATTCCAAAATATATGTTGCTATATAAAATAAATTGCATTAAACACCCCCAACAACTCCCTAAAATATTGCATTGAAAAGATTTGACATACTTATTGAGATATGACAAATTTGTTTTTGCCCAATCAACAATTGACATGCTTATGCTGGTCTATGTCAAAGAAAACCATTGGAGCCTCTACCTAACATTTGGCATACCGGTTGGAGATGTTGTAATAATTTGTATACAAATAAGATTTTTTTGTTGATTTTCCAAACACACTTTTTAAAAAAAATATTTTTTGTTTAAGTTTTATTTTTGAATGATACTTGTCTTATGAAATATTTTTTATTAAGTACTTTTCTAAGAAGCATTTTTTGAATTTTCTATAAGTCATTCCAAGCTCTATATCATTTTTGCAATGGATTCAAAACCCAGCAATTGGTGATTTCTGTGACATGATTGGGTTCAATGATCTTATGAGATTTAAATCTGTGGGGTAAAACACATTCATATTTACCATGTCCTTTCCATATTTTTGTTTATCTATAATATGTCAAAAAAATAGTCAGAATGAATTTATCAATCTAATTTGCTAACCTAACCATTCAATGTCATTGGATTAATAATAATTGAATCCCAATATTTTTTAGGACCATGGTTACCAATCCAATGGTTGTTTTCGATTAGGTTTAAATAATATTATTGTTATTATTTAGTCTGTTTTCATATGAGGTGTTCTTCCTAATATTGGACCTCTCATTTGTGGGCTTAGCATTACTGGTGTACATGTCAGAAACTTTTGCAACAAGTTTATTTCAAAATCTGGAGTGGGCTCAAGAAGATGAAAAAACACCAGTTTCTTGGTAGTACAAATTTGTTGATCATATTGTCTAAATTGAGAGAGGATGACCCATCTAAACTTGGTAGCCTTTTCTGCCAGTCTATTCCACTCTAAAGCCTTGTTTTTCCTCTCCCTCCATAAATTAATGGCTCCAAAAAAAAATATATTTTTTAACAACAAATTAATATTGTCGCTAAAAAACACCTCTTTTAAGTCGGTTATTAAATAAAAAACATTATTTGATTCGCAACGACTAAGTTTATCACCAAAAAATAAGTGCTTATTCTTGTACTTGTAAATATCTAGATACTAGCGGCGGCCCTCTACGATGCACGGAATATGCACATATCTCCTTCCCTCTCTGTCATCCTTCTCCTTTCTTTTCTTTTTCCTGTTGTCATAATATTATTTGATAGGTTAGATAGAAAATTATGAAAAATTAGTGTGATAAAATAATTATGAAAAGTTAGGGTGATAAAATTTTAAAATTTTTTTGTAGTAGTTAAATAGTGGGGGCAAAGAAATAGTTATATGAGATACGTGTTAGAATATAATTGGCTGAAATCATATGTAATAATTAAATAATTAAAAATTTTAAGAAAAAAGAAAAGTGACAGGGATGATTTTTCAAGTCTAATAATTTTTGAATAAATTTTAAAAAACAGCGTTTGGTTATTGGGGACAGTTGAGAGGTGGTTACAAATGACAAATGATAGTATTTCATTTGCACCCACCAAGCCACCAAAAAAAAAAAAGTCACTTGCTAGTGTTTAAGTACTGCACGGTTGTTTTAAATGAAACACCTCAAGCAATTTAGTGCAGCTAACAATAAATGGCATGCAATAGAGAAAATAAATCACCTTATAAGGTTTCTGCGAGTTATTAGGCGATAATACTTTGTCGAACATAAAAGAATGTGTTTGCCCTTATAAAAATAAAAAATGACAGTCAAATTCAAACTCAAAGCATGATTCAGACAAAATCTTCCAGCGAGACATCAGACGTGAATAATTTATTGAACGTAGAGGAATGTGTTTGCCTTTATAAAGACAAAAAAAAAAAAAATGACACAAAGTCAAATTCAAGCTCAAAGCACAATTCAAACAATATGTATATTTTGAATACATTTCCTTGGGTACATTTGTTAAAATACTACCATTTTGCTATTTATATTCTGTTCTCACCTCCAATGTGGACAAATCAGAGACTTAACAAGGAAAAAAAAGAAAGAAAAAAGAATAATAGTAAATTCTGCAGTTGATAATGTTGAAAGATAAGCTAAACAAACTGCAGCTTCAAAATCACGTGACCCCAAATCCATATAACTAAATGTTTCATCTCACTAAATTCAAAAGGCTTGTCCATGTTACCTGCAATTTCTTCTCTGCAATAGTAAGGTGTTCCTGCAGTCTTCTTATATGGTTACTTTGATGTAAACATCATAGATGGGAACAAAGACGGTTGCAAAGTCATAGGTAAAACAAGGAAGCATGTTTAAATTTGAATAAATTAACACTGCTAACTTCACTCAAAAATAGAACCCCTTTTGATTACAAAACAAATTAGAAATCAGTCAGTTCGTCATCGGATTTCCATTCCATTGGAGGGAACTGCTTGCATGGATTCAATTGATCGGAAGCGGCAGTTATACATACAGACATAGTTTTCACTAGGGGTTTTTACCGAGTTGGTTGAAGCAACCAAAAGAGCATCAGGTATAGGAAGGATTTCTTACAGGAGCACATGAAACAACCTATATCAAGGATGGTAGCTGACTAACACTCACAAGAAGGCACTGCTGAGATGAGTTCCTTTATTTACTAGTTAAGAGATTCTCCAGAGAGTTATTACTAAAGATTCAATCAAGAAAAAATCTCCTAATCACAAAAAGTTGTACAATCTCAATGAAAGTGTTTCTTAGCCACTCGTCTGCTGTTAATGCAGGACCAACGACGGATTAAAGGTTTAAGAAAAAAGATATTTGTTCAGCATTTTTAGACATTTGTCATTCATTCTAAGATTTGGTTTCCTAATAAAAGTTCAACCATTCAAATGCAAATCTGAAGTGTCATATTGTAACACTTTTAATATATTGAAAGTGCAATTTAAAAAATTTAATCATTAAGAGTGCAAAAGTGAGAATATTAAAAATTTTCAGAGTGTAAAATACTATATTCTCTTTGCTCGACGAGTAACTAATTGTGACAAAGTAATAGACAGAGGATAATGTTAGAGAGAAATAAGAAAGTTTTAGAGTTCTGGAAACACATCTCATTCATATGCCCCGTTTGTGAACACTGTTAGACATTTAAATGATTTAGATTAATTGTATTTTTTATGAAGAAGTGAATCGGTATAGTTGCAACTCTTCGTGGGTTGTAATGAATCAGTTTCTTTCTACGAAAGAGCGTATTTTAAAGAATGAATGTCTTTTACACATATTCTTATGAATAAGTGTCTTTTCATGTATTTGTGTTTTGTTATGAAAGCGTCTTTATGAAAATGTATCTTTTAATGAAAATATATTTTTTCATAAAATGGTGTCTTTACACCTCTTCATTATCTATAAATAGGAATGCATTCATTCTTTTTCGTTTACACTAAAAACATTTCTATTCGTCCTTCTCCCAAAACTCTTTTGCTTTCTTGTGGCATTATTGTTCTTTCATTTTGAAAGTTCGGGCTATGCTCAGGTTGTGCAAATCATTCGAATAATAACAGGTAAATCTAGGGACAATTTTCCTTCTAGTCCTTTTTGCACCCGCAATACTTATTGGAATAGTGGCTAATTCATCTTAAAGATATCAGATATATTCGTGTCTTGGATTCTAGATTTCATTTTTGTCTCAATTATTTGACATACAACTTTCAACAATTGTAAAGTGAATTTACTGCACCAATGGAGCCATCGGCTACTACTATTCAAGTAATGAATCAAGACTTGTTGCATCTCGATCGTTTTGATGGGCAATTTTTTATGCAATGACAGCAAAAGGCTTTGTTCTTCCTAACAACTTTAAAACTTGCATACATTCTGAAAGATGATATTCCACCAATCCCGGATGAAGAAAAAGACGGTTCGATGACATAAAGTAACAAGAGAAGAAACGGAATGAAGATGATTTTTTGTGCAAGGGATATATTAATACTTTGTCCACTTCTCTCTACAATACTTATCGACTAAGGAACTCTGGGTGCATTTGGAAAACAAGTACAAAATCGAGGAAGTCAGTGCCATACGTTTTTAATTGACAATTATGCTTATTTTTGTATGATAGATGAGAAATTTGTCCTTTCCCAAGTGGAAGAATTACAACTCTTAAAAACTGATACATCTACTGGGGGAATTAAAGTGGATGAGGAATTACAAGTCGGAGTTGTCATTGCAAAGTGGTCTCCTTCTTGGAATGACTATAAAAAGAAGCTTAAATATCGAGAGATGAAATTTGCTTTAGAGGATCTATTGCATCATCTTCGTATAGAAGAAGAATCTTGAAATCCAGATTGAAACAATAAAAAGATAGATCATATCTCTAGAGCAAATATGGTTGAAGAGGAGTCTAGTGACAAACTTAAGGAATATGGTAGTCTTACCTAAGAATGATAAAAGCTTCAAGAGAGGGAAAAGACACACTGATGAACCAAAGAAGAGCAATTATTTCTTTTGCCATAAGCCCAGTCATATTATAAGAAATTTTCGACTACACAAGAAGTCCCTCAAATTTCAAGTGAGTGTGTGAATGCACCGATTTTTCAACGGTTGTGACTGAAGCAAATCTTGTTGATTCCAATGAAGGGTAGTGGCTAGACTCTGAGGCCACAATTCATGTCTTATATTTATATGCTATACACTTTATATATGTGACATAATAGATTAGGACATGTGAATTATCAATCTATTAAGCACAAGAATAATCTAGTGTTGATTCAAAAGTTTAACCATTTAAACAGTGGAGTTTGAGACAGTGACATGAAAGCATTTTTGATGAAACTATTCCAGAATGTTTTGAAAAAAACTAGTTTTTTGGTAGTACAAATTTGCTGATCATATCGTCTAAATTGAGACAGGATGACCCATCTAAACTTGTAGCCTTTTCTGCTAGCCTCTTCCACTCTAAAGCCTTGTTTTTCATTCTCTTGCCATGCTCTCCCTCCATTAACTGTCTTACAAGCATCTCCACTTCATCTCTCTTGACATCATTATCAATCTCCATGCCAATCTCCCATTTAGTGCACATGTACCTACAATTTGTCTGTTGATCAGCAAAAAATGGCCAGCAAATCATGGGCACTCCGGCGGACAAGCGCTCAATAGTTGAATTCTACCCACCATGGGTTAAGAAACCCCCAACGGATGGGTGGGTAAGGACTTGCTCTTGTGGGCACCAGCTCGTTATAAAGCCTCTTTCTGTAGTTACATCCATGAATTCAGGGGGCAGGATTGCTGAATCACAATCACCCACGACCAAACCTGGCCTAATTATCCACAGGAAGTAGTGGTTGCTATTAGCAAGTCCCCAGGCAAACTCCACTAGTAATGGCGGTGACATGACTGTTAGGCTACCGAAATTCACATAAACTACAGAGTTGGTTTCCTTGGAGTTGAGCCATTGCAAACACTTTAAATCTTCTTTCCACAGACTGTATCCAATGGAATTCAGACCATTTTCTTTGGCTATTTGATTCAGAAGTAATTGCAGAGGGCAATGGTATAAACATGGGAAAACATAAAAGAGAGAGCATCTACAAGTTCTGGCTCTAATGCATCAAAAGTTTGAACAATAATAGCTGAAGCTTTGCAAGAACTTTGTGTAGCTTCTATGACGGTGTTAAATATTGGTTCATTCCGATCAATTGTTCGTATAAAGGTAGGAAAATCTTTCAGACGAATACTTTTCATGCCTGGAATCCAATCTATAATGGTATCCAAGTACCCATTAGTCAGATAGCTTGCATCTGCATGCACATAACAATGGTTACATTAATTACACTGCAAGAAATGGGAATTTTAATGTATTGTCACTTTTGAATTTTAGCGACACACTTATAGCGGTGACAGATTAAAATTTCGCCACTAAACATGTTTTGTGATTATTTTATAACTATTAGTGGCGATTTTTCGCTCCACTAAAGGCTCTGTTTATTAGTATCATAAACTTTTTTTTCAACAAATTGTTTCATGTACCTTTAAGAGGTGTAAAGTCTTTTTCAAGAGATTGTGAAATTGATAAAACCCCATGAAACCACTTGCAGAGAGTGTCCAGAACTGTACGATGGGGACACCAAGTTCTTCAGCAGCGTCTATGGCGAATGTCATAAAACCATCAGAGACGATGCTAGTCACTCGAGGGATGTTCAGAAATGTGCTATCATTAAGTTTTGAGAGGAGATCAACAAATGGAGCCAAACAATATTTCCTCACTGACAGACAAAGAGAAGGGATATCTTGGGCAGTGTCAATGTCTGATGGAGGATGGCCGTCGGGGATGCTTTCAAATCTGAAATCCGGTAGACCATTTAGAGAATTAGGTCATCCAGATTTGAGGAATCGTTTGTGGTTGAACTCCGTGTTGACAAAAGTCACATGACAACCTTTATGGTGGAGTAGCTTTGCTAGTTTCAGCATTGCTTTTATATGGCTTTGAACTGGGTATGGTATACAAACTGCATGAGGCTTACCATCAGTAGCCATTGAATCTGTGTGTGTGCGTGTGATCACTTCAATGCAAACTCTCTTGGGGGATATGGCAAAGGGTGAAACCTTTTTATTGACTTGCTTCAATTAAAATAATGTACTAAATAATGACCTATCTTTCAACACAAAAGACTATAAAAATCAGACACAAAAATGGCCAATAAAAAAGACACATGACATGAGCACTATCCTCTCTTTTTTCTGTCGTATTCGGATCGGATTGTTTCGATTTTTTTATTAACTATTAGTTAATCTTAATTTAATTTTTCTACTGAATTGTGTTAGATTATTTTATATTAATCCAATATTTTTCTTAATCGGGTCTAGTTCAGATCAACACGTAAAACTTGTAAATTATACTAAAATCCCACTCAATCCTAATATTAGCAAATCCAAGTGAAAATATACTCCAAGTCTAGAAGAATTAATTGCGATAACTTATCAAGACATTGGAAAAGTAAAATAAAATAAAACGTTTTGAATAAAATGTTATGATTAATAGGTTGTCATGTCAAAGTCGAATTATTCACATTTGAGATTAAACTTATTTTCTATTGATGTTGTTGAATCGTGTTATTTTGAATTCGCATAAAAAATTCATAAATTGTTACCCGTTAATTTTGTGATGGGGTCGTATCATGTTGCAAATTACCACCGCTACCAAATCAGACAAAATTTAAGATTAAGAAGGTCCTCCAAATCCAATTGATTAAGAATTAATATGCAATGATTGTTTCCATTTCATTGGAGTATAGCAAATTCAAGAAAAAGACATGCATAATAATAATAATAATAATAATAATAATAGAGCTCGGTTTAAAGGTCATCATGTTGCATGCTGTCTATAGTTTATGTTTATTTGTGTACCTTCATTTCATAAGATACGTGCGTTCGACAATTTGTCATAATCATCTAATCTAATGCACGTATCATTAACCTAAAAGAACGGCCCAATGACTTGACTAAACTACTTATATAATGAGGTCATCGTTAGAGGCATTCCACATGCTCCAACATAAATTAATAACAATAAGTAACAATGATATTCGAAGTAATAGAATAAAAATCATGCCGCATATTTCACGAAATTCGACTTTATTTTTTCTCCATTAGTTTCGTTTTTACGAATGGTGGAATCTTCGATCCTCCATATTTTAGATTCTTATTATTGGAAAATATATGCCCTTAAACTTCCATCCCTCCCTCATTCGTCTTTAATATTATGAAAAATTATTATTAACTTTTAAATTTTAAATGAGCAATTACAAATATTACAGTAGTGAGAATGAGCTTATAGTAAATTTTTTTTTTTTACAGGGTGTCTAAAAGTGATTCGATTTTGATATATTGAAATTGCAATGTGGGAAATTTAATCATCGAGAATGCAAAAGTGAGAATATTAAAAATTTTCAGGGTGTAAAGTATTTATTTTCTTGGGTTAATTGTAAATTGCAACCCGAAAGATTGTTCAAATTTTAATTTGTACCCTAAAAGATATAAAGTTGTATTAATGTGCAACTCCAAAGATCAAAATTCTCAATTTGTACCTTAAAAGATAAAAATTTATATTAATGTGCACTTAAAACTAACTGCTGTCAATTTGTTGCCTAAAACTAAATTGATAAATTATACCTAGATCCCCTCATGCTTGTCAATTAATCATTTGGACTCCTTCACAAAATAAAGAGAAATATGAAATTATAATTTTTTATTAGGATAAAATCATATTTTTTTAACGGTTATAAAATCCTAATAAAAATGCTCTCAATCTAAAATGTACCTCCAATTAAGCATTCAAATAATTATGTTTAAGTAATATATTACATTGGATATAAAAAATATTATATAAATATCTATATTCTATTGGACATTCAAATGATAAGCTTGATTTTGAACTTTAGAGTATATCGGATCCATAAAATAAAGGGTAATATGAAATTATAAATTTTTATTAGGATAAAATCATATTTTTTAATGATTATATTAATAGATATCAACGAAAAGGGGTTACGTGTTATACTTGCACAAACGTCGTGAGATGTATGAGTAATATTCTAAATGTGGAGGGATCCAAATGATTAAGTGATAAGTATGAGAAAATCTAGGTATAATTTATCAATTTAATTTTAGGCATTAAACTGACGGCGATAAGTTTTAGGTGCACATTAATACAAATTTTTATCTTTAAGAGTACAAATTAAAATTTTTGATCTTTGAGGGTGCACATTAATACAAATTTTTATCTTTGAGTGTGCAAATTAAAATTTTTGATCTTTAGGAGTACAAATTGATATTCGAACGATCTTTTAAGGTACAATTTACAATTAACCCTATTTTCTTTGACGCTAGACTAGGTGAACGGGTAACTAATTGTTACAAAGTAATCGACAAAGGAAAATGTTAGAGAGGAATAAATAAGTTTCAGAGTTTAGGAAACACATCTCACCGTTTGTGAGCACTATTAGACAATTAAATAATATAGATTAAGTTGTATTTTTTGTGAAGAAGTGAATTGGTATAACTTTAACTCTTTATGTATTGTAATATATGTCTTTTTATGGAAGAGTGTATTTTAATGAATGAATGTCTTTTACATATTTTTTTACGAAAAAGTGTCTTTTCATGTATGTGTCTTGTTATGAAAGTGTGTCTTTAGGAAAATGTATTTTTTCATGAAATAAGGTCTTTTAGTAAAAGAGTGTCTTTGCTCCTCTTCATTTTCTATAAATAGATGTGCATTCATTCTTTTTCATTTACACCAAAAACATTTCTATTCTTTCTTTTCCCAAAATTCTCTTGCTTTCTTATGGCATTATTCTTCTTTCATTCTGAAAGTTCGGGCTATTCTTAGGTTGTGCGAATCCTTTGAATAGTAACAGGTAAATCTAGGTCTATTGTATCCTAAGGACAGTTTTCCTTCTAGTCATCTTTGCACTTGTAATACTTATTGGAATGACGGCAAATCCATCTTAAAGATAGCAGATATATTCGTGTCTTGAATTCTAGATTTCATCTGTGTCTCAATTATTTGACATACATCTTTCAACAATTTTAAGATGAATTTACTACATCATTGGAGACTTCGGCTACTACTATTCAATCTATTCAAGTAATGAATCAAGGCTTGGTGCGTCTGGATCATTTTGATGGGCTATTCTTCATGCAATGAAAACAAAAGGAGTTGTTCTTCGTAACAACTTCAAAACTTGCATACATTCTGAAAAATGAAATACCACCAATCAAGGACGAAGCCAAGAATTTATACATGGTGGGGGGGACTACCTATAAGTTTAATACCTAAAATTTCATAGACAAAAGAGTCAAAAAACCGATATACATAGGGTACAAAAAAAAACTACAAAATAAGGTTCTAATTAGACCCTTTTACAAAAAATGAGACTAACTATAGTCTTTTACAATTGACCACGACGTGATTTCATATTTTGAAAGCATTGCATGATAATATTATTATCAATGCAATCAAAAATGTCCTTCTCTATGTATACAATCAAGTTATTTGTCATCCATTGATCGCCCATTCGATTATGCAATCGATTCTTCACAATCTTCATAGTCGAAAATGCTCTCTCTACTGTGACAGTCGCAACTGGTAAGATCAATGTCAATTTCACAAGTAAGTAGACCAATGTATATACCACGTGTTTTTTTGTCTCAACCATTTTCTGAGCAAGATCTCCAATCCCTAACAAATTTGAAAACTCAATACTAAAGCGCATATCAATAATATAACTATCCAGCTAATCAGAAAATATCATGAGCTCTAGTGAAGAAAAATTCTTTTGGATAAAATTGGGTAAGACGAACCAATTTTTCTTTGTCAAAAGCTAAAAAGGAATCAGAAGAACTCAAACATGTCACACAAAGAAGTGAATTAGTGTTTGACTCGGTAAAACGGCTATTTAGCTCTTGAAGTTGTATATCTATGACGGTATAAAATAACTCAACTTGATAGAAATACAAATTTGTCTTTTCTTGAGTACGTCTTAACCTCCCTTGAGCTTTAAAGATATTGTCCATCTTTAGAACAACTATCTCATATTTTTTACAAAAAGATGTGACATCATCAAGAAAACAACTTCAACCACTTTCCCTCATCATTTGAAGTCATTGCTTAGATACTTGAACTAATGTCATGACATTTACAATATCTTGATTTTTCCTTTGTAATGCCCGCGACAACTCATTTGTGATTCCCAAAATGCTTCTTATCAAATGAAGATTAAATATAACCACTGATGAGAACATATCAATCAAGCTGATCAAAGAATAATAATGTGAACCCCAACGTATATCACAAGCGTTTGTAATATTAGTTTCTTGATTTAGGGCTCGTCCACTTGAAAGCTCTCCATTATCGAGCAATTCAATAACTTTAATCGCTTGTTTCTCTTTAAGAATATCTCGTCGTTTACATAAGACTCCCACAACATTTACAATATTAACAACCAAGTTAAAAAGAGTCGCGATTTGAATAAAAAATTAATTTATTTTTTGTGTGTGGTGTTTGCATAGACTGTGCGTGTGAGCCACTGTGCGCGTGTGTGTTAATTGAGAGAGAGTGAGAGTGAGAGAGAGAGAGAGAAATAAAGACACTATATTTATTTTGTGTCGGTGCTCGATCGATGACTCGGTGGTGTTCCTGCTCCTGCACTCCTGCTGTGTTGATGGTGGTCCTACTGTGAGAATTGAGAAACAAGCACTTTACTCTTTGTTAAAGAGTAAAGTGCTCTTTGATTCTTTGTTCTTGTTCGGCTGGCAAGTGAGAGTGAGGGAGTTAGAGTTTTATTTTTATGGGGAATTTAAAAATCGGTATAATTTTTTAGACTTATTTAGGCAAAAGTACAAGTCAAAAACTTATTTGCGATAAAGTGTATATTTTTTAAAAATACCACTATTACCATTAGTAAACAACAAATGGATGGAAACCTTTTTATATTCTTTCCCTTCTTTTAGGTTACAATCAAGTAATGAGAGGTAAAATATGAACATATTTTTTTTTAACAATTTCTCTCTCTCTGTCTCTCCCTATTTTCTCTTACTCTATTTATATTAATATTACAACAACACAATTATACTAATCAGTTGCAACTATCATATAATACACCAAACAATTATTTATACGTTATAATAAACTAAACAGTTACATAAAACAATTACACAAAATGATGACATTAACTCAATTTGTCATTCAGTTGTTTATATAAACTAAATAGTTGCACAATTTAATATTGCGGTATCGTTACACCATCATACCTTAACAATTGTATGAGACTGTGATTGTTACACCCATTAAAAAAATAGTTACGCACATTAAAAAACAGTTACACTCATTAAAAAAATAGTTACATCAATTAAAAAAATAGTTACACCTATTAAAAAAATAGTAATATCCATTAAAAAAATAGTTACACCCAATTAAAAAACAGTTACATCTATTAAAAAAATAGTTACACCAATTAAAAAATAGTTACACCCATTAAATTTTCTTTTTGGACATTCTAACAATGAACAATATATAATATCTAACAAAACATCTTGATCAACTTTTTTTTTTTTTTTGAGAAAAATTCAGGGTTTGATCAATCATCATAATAAAAGACTTTATTCCTTTTGGTCAAATGACGTGGAAGTAAAGTTGATGACATGAGACGACATATATATATATATGTGTGTGTGTGTGTGTAAAGTATAAAATAAAATAAATCGTATATATATGTCTGTGTGTGTATAAAGTATAAAGTGAAACAAACCATATATGTATATGTGTGTGTGTGCGTGTGTAAAGTATAAAGTAAAACAAACTGTCGGCATATATATACACACAGTTCATAAATATATATATGTTTGTGTGTGTGCACAGTTTATATATATGTGTGTGTAATTACTTTGTACAAAGTTCATACATACATACATGTGTGTGCACAGTTTATATATATATATATATATATATATATTTGTTTCTTCAAATAACTATTAATGACGACCGCATAAATTAATGAAAGGTGTTTAAGTGAAAAAGATTTTAATTCATTTTGAATTTTGTACTTAAACACAAAAAATTTGATAAAAATTATACTTAATAGAATAAATAACTTATTCATACACTTTTGTCTAAATAAGTCTAAAAAATTGTACCCACACCTAAAAAAAACCCTATTTTTAAATGGCTGGGCCAAAAACTTTGTTTTTTTGTAGGTGGCCCAAAAGTTTTGTTTTTAATGTTGGGCCAAAAATTTTTGTAATATGTTTATGTGGATTTTAATAAGTTTGGGTAGATAATATTGGACTCAATTTTTTATGTTTTAATTGGGTTTAATTTTTTAATTCTTTTGGATAAATAATATAGACCTAATATAAATGAGGGGCACAAATAATATATTATATAAATATACCTAACTAAAATAAATTTTTTTTTTGAGAGGGGGGACGTGCCCACTCTGGCCCAGCGTTCCCTCCGCCCTTGCCACCAATCCCGGATGAAGAAAAAGATGGTTCGATGACATAAAGTAATAAGAGAAGAGATGGAATGAAGACAATTTTCTGTGCAAGGAAAATATTCTTAATACGTTGTCCACTTCTCTCTACCACACTTCTCGACTTACTACATTGACTAAGGAACTCTGGGTGCGTTTGGAAAACAAGTACAAAATCAAAGTAGTCAGTGTATTTACGTTTTTAATTGATAGTTATGTTCATTTTTGTATGATTGATGAGAGATTGTCCTTTCCAAAGTGGAAGAATTACAACTCTTAATGGCTGATATATATATCCATTGGGGGAATTAAAGTGGATCAGGAATTACAAGTCAGAGTTGTAATTGCAAAGTTGTCTCCTTCTTTGAATGACTATAAAAAGAAGCTTAAACATCAAGAGATGAAATTTTCTTTAGAGGACTATTGCGTCATCTTCGTGTCAAAGAAAAATATTGAAATCGAGATCGAAACATTAAAAAGATAGAGCATTTCTCTAAAGCAAATATGGTTGAAGAGGAGTCTAGTGATAAACTTTAAGAAATATGGTATTCTTTTTAAGAATGATAAAAGCTTCAAGAGCAAAGGAAAAGACACACTAATGAACCAAAGAATAGTGATTATTTCTTTTGATATAAGCCCGGTAATATTATGATAATTTTTTTACTACAATTCATGTAGCAAAATGCCGAGATACTTTCACCAAATGTAAAAAGTGTCACTGATGGAAAACAAGTCAGGATAGGACATAATGAAATGATAAATGTGAGATCCTGAATTTTTAAATATTGAATGTAAGGATGAATATATGATGAGTTTTGTGGAGAAAGCTTAAGAGATATTAATTTTTTTTGGCTAATCTATAATATATCAAATAAAGGGGAATAAAGTATAAATTCAAGAAAAAGTATTGGTGGGCTAGTCTTTCACATGAAAGACTTTGAAAGAAAAAGAGAAGGAAAGAATAAAATAATGAAAAGGAAGTGAGTTGACAATGTGCTGTAATAATTAAATGAAAAGAAAATATGGATAAGTGATGGATTGCTAAGCTTGGTGGACACTACTCTATCAAACATACGGGTGAGTCATGTTTAGCACCACATGTCACTCACTTCGCCCATAAGTCATTAGCTATAAAGGATGTTTTGTTACATTCTCTTACTTACAAGTATTATCAGGGAGTTGTCCGGCCGAAATAAGGAAAAGAAAAAAAAATTTAAACGGAGAGTTTTACAAGAGAATTGAATGGTGGTTTTTGATTCATTTGAATTAAAGTTCAAGTATAATATTTTTGGGTGTTTGAAATTACATGCCTAATTAGAATTAATAGTAATGCCTAGACGAACACGTAAGCCTCGTCTGTTGCCAGAGATATATTGGCTACTAACCATGTATCATGATTGTCAACAGTGTCGTGTCGTATCGTATACATAATTAATAAAAAATTATATATATTTTTATCGTTATAGAGTGTTTAAGTTTATATCGACTATTCTCTTGAACTTAACAACTTATCACTGTAATTTGAACTGGATTAGAGTATGTCCCTTTAAGAGCAAGGATCGATAGCTCTTAGGAGGTATGAAAAGATATTGAACTTGAAATTTTTGTGCTACCAAATATCAAACTCAACCATTGAATCACCCGTAAGAATTATTAAAAAAACATAAAATTATACGTGTTAGAACTTATCTATTGTCGGGCCTTATCTAGTTATATGTCATCTAGCACTTGGATAACACCCCGTGCCAAAAAAAAATTGACATAGTACCATAGACTTATCCTAGCATTAGGGGTGCACGAAATTTTTATCCCACTTATCTCATAGTCTTGAGAGAGTATAGCTTGTTCTAGTGCCATGGAGGAGTGAGGTATCAAGAGTTCAAAATCAGATAAATAATAGTTGATAGATGTTATCCACAAACATGTGAGAATGGGTGTCGCAAAACTCATTCTAATGATAAAGAGATGGCAGAAAATTGAAGAGAGATAAGATGAGAGAGTAGATGTGATAAATATCAATTTTTTTAAATTGATTTTTTTTTCATTTAATGCAATCAATAATCTCAATAATTAAAAGAGAGGCCAACTATGAGAAGCCAGGGTCGGGCCACTGAAAATTGGGGCCTTAAACGAAAGTGTTAAATAGGGACCTATCAAAATTTATCAATATATATATAAATAGTATGATTAAAATTCTATTTAAAATTTATTTTTTTCTCTTTTTTTTGTGATGCAAAAATAGTATTCAAAATTTTATATTTGAGTTTTGCTAGTATATTTTTTCAATAGATAATATGACTAATTCATTTAATCTTTCTTGTGCTATAGTTGATCGTAAGTAGAATTTTATGAGTTTTAATTTTGAAAAAACTTAAACTAAAAATTCTTGTGAATAAAATATATTTTAAAATAACAAATAATTATACTAAGAGAACAATGTAATATCTTATAAAAGTCAATAAGAATTAAATATAATATCACTTCATAAATAAAAATTGTATAAGTTTTAAATTGACGATTTGTTCATCTTTCAAATCATCTACTATTACAAACTTTCACAATAAAAAAAAAATAATTGCATTAAATTATTCCTAATAATAAAAATATTAAAAAATTAAATTACTAATCAAACAAATATGTAACTTTTCAATTTAATCTAGGTTGCAAGAGAGACATACATAATTATGCTATATGAATTTTTTTTACTTGTGGGGAGAGAGAGAGTAGACTTCTTGGCTTTCATTGTGGAAAATTAATTTTTGCCTTTTTTACAACCGTTGGAAAAAGTGAGAGAGATGTGAATTGAGCCTTTATTTCAGTCGAGGCATTGTAAGAAGGGGAATTTAAAAGTCAGTATAATTTTTTAGACTTATTTGGGTAAAAGTACAAGTCAAAAACTTATTTGGGATAAAGTGCATATTTTTTAAAAATGTCACTATTGTCATCGGTAAATAACATATGGATGGAAACCCTTTTGTGTTCTTTTTATTTATTTTTTTGTGGCTACAATCAAGTAATAAAAGGTAAAATAGAGACATATTTTTTCCAACAATTTTTTTTCTCTCTCTCTTTATCCCCATTTTCTCTTACCCTATTTATATTAATATTACTATAATACAATTACACATATCAGTTATAATTGTCATATAATACACCAAATAGTTATTCATGCGTTCTAATAAACCAAACAGATACACAAAATAATTACACAAAATTATGACATTAACTTAATTTGTCATTCAGTTATTTACATAAACTAAATAGTCTATTTAGTATTGCGACATCGTTACACCATCATGCCTTAACAATTGTATGAGACTGTAATTGTTACACCCATTAAAAAAAATATTTGCATTCATTAAAAAACAATTACACTCATTTAAAAAATAGTTACACCCATTAAAAAAACAGTTACATTCATTAAAAAAATAGTTACACCCATTAAAAAATAGTTACACACATTAAAAAACAGTTACATCCATTAAAAAAAAAACAGAGAAGTTCTTTTTTTTCTTACATCCCAACAACAAACAATACATAATATCTAACAAAACATCTTGACCGATTCTCTCTCTCTCTCTTTTCTTTTTTGAGAAAATTTAGGGTTTGATCAATCATTATAGTAAAAGACTTTATTCCTTTTGGTCAGATGACGTGAAAGTAAGATTGGTGGCATGAGACAATAGATATATATTTATGTCTATATAATAAAACACATATCAATTTAAATTTTTATCCCCTACATATTTTTCCTCTTAAAAATATCACATCACTCATTTCCATAACATGTTTAATTATTTATATATTTCTCCCCTAAAAATATCACATCACTCATTTCTATCATATGTTTAATTATTTAAATATTTGATTAATTTGTAGTTACTATAATTTTAATTTCAAACATTATTTATATATGACAGTAAAAATATGTTGAAAAAATTTAATATAATGAGATCGATTTTTTGGGCGCTCGAATTATCATACCTTCAAGCACGGGTTATGACTAGTATATATATAAAGTGATATATATATATATATATATATATATATATATATATATCGTAATATCACCCTAGGATGATTGAGCGATTTTAGTTAGTTCTTTATTTATCTCTGGTTTTTTAGGGACCACAAACTCTAATTGCCAGGTTTTTGGAAACTGCATTTTTGACTATTTAATGGTTTTAGAAACTTCAATTTTATTTTTAACCGTGTTTGTCTCAATTAAAGTTGTTTGACCTTTAAGTTCAAAAGTTTAGCTTCAAGATATAAAGTATTCATGACTTTATAACATATTCTATAAGCAAACACAATTATATCTGTGTCATCTTTATAATTGTAACCATAAGTTTTAATATTGAATGTTAAAACATCTAAACTATTCTTATCCGTTAAAGATACAAAAAGATTATAAAAATAGTTAAAATAAATAGGATCAGTACTTAAGCTGAATTGCATAATTTCCACTAAAGATTGATCAAAATTGAGACATTTAGCATCTCTTAGTGCTAACATAAAAGAGATATTTAATTCTTGAAGAGTTAAAGGTTTTAAAGCAACTTGAACTAATCCAAATGCAAAAATTTATAATTATTATCTTAAACCTTTAAGACTTCTTTTTCAGTTAACAGCTGTAAAATATCTCCATTCTGATCAAAAGGAATAGTTATTTCAATCGTTTTGATAGTTAAACTCGATTTAAAATCAAAAGTGCCAATATTATAGATTTTCTTGGTGGGGTACTAGAGTATATCCCAATTCTATAATTTATTTTCAATATTAGAGAATTCGATTTCTTTCATATTTTTAACATAATCATCTTCATGATTAAATTTAAATTTAAATAGGTTTAAAGCCACAGTGGTATCTCAAAGGGTGTTCTGTTGACTTATATGTTTCTATATTACTTTCTTCTAGTTGTTACTGTAATTCGTCTTTTAATTCTTCTATAGTACTTTGTCGACGCTCAAAGGGACTACACAGACGACCTAACACTCATTTCTCACGGAAAACGGCCTAACACCATCCCCAATACGCGATATTGAATGCAAAACCATAGGAAACCCAAAGAAACATCATCATAACGAGGTCTGAACAAACAATAAAAGCCCAAATAAGCCTTATTATAATACGATTAAATTCACAATTTCACAGTAATAGTAGTCTAACAGAATTAAATCACAATTACATAAGCAATAAGAATTAGTGATATATCTGCATATAAATCAATAGAATATATTTAAGATACCATATGTCTATGGTTCTGATACCAACAAGGGGGAGGATCGATCTACAAGCGCAAAATATTAGCGAAAGCTTTTATTTAATACAAATTTTATGTACAAAACACATTTACAGTAGTAGTGGTGAAAGGTGAAAGATGGATGTTTTTACAAGAAGGGAGGGTTTACAGGGGTGCAAGAAAAGGGAGAGGAAGGAGTAGGTAGGAAGGGAAAGATGTGTTGTCGGGGGCAGTGTGTAAGGGGGCAGTCTGAGATGCGATGTTCCATAGGTCGGGTCTGTATCTTCTTAAATAGAGGCTGGACATGAAATTCATGTTTCAAAACTAACATATGCTATTCACAATTTTATTCTGTTCACAATCTTAATAATTTATAATGATGTCATTGTATATGTCATAAATACTGTATACTTTTTACTGTACATTATTCATAGCTTTTATAGTGACGTCAGGGCGTGCGCCACTTTTTCATATAGTGACATCAGGACGTGCGTCACTTCTTTCGAGTCGGCTTTATCTGAGAAATTAGCTTTATCTGATCATTTCCTGTAAAACAAATTATACAACATATTATCGTTGTCATTACGAAGGTTTATATCCATATCATCATTTAGCAATTATTCATTAATAGTAATGTCACTTTTAAGAGGGGTATATTCCTGAGAATCCATAAAATCGTCATCAAAGTTAATAGGAGTGGGAAATTTCCTATCTCCTCCTCAACTTTATCTTTCCTTTTGTCTTTTATGGCAACTGAAAGAGTATTAACAAGATCTAGCTTTTCGATTTTGCCCATTCCGAATGTAGACATAACCTGAAGATGTCACTCCTTCATAACTGTTGTTTTAAGCTGCTCATTATTTAAATAAGATTTTTTTTTAATTAGTTCTTTAAGAACTTCAACAAGATTGAAATTAATTCCAGTATTTACATTGGTAAAGGGAACAATAGATGTAGAAGTTGAAGCTTTATCTTCCTCTTTATTTATGTCCTTAAGTAGTAAGATCTCTAAGGCCGCCTCTTGAAATTTTCTTCCTTCTGTATCTGATTGTTGTTCTTATATATCATTTTGTCGAGTTTTGTTTATCTATGTCTTTAAGACATTCTTCAATAATCTAACGTTTAGAGTCAGTGGGGTAATTATTCCAGTAACAAACTTGGTATTCCCTGATTAGTTTGAGATGTCCGTTATGATTATAATCACAAGCCAAAGTCCACACTCAAATCCATGGAATAAAGAATTCGAGCGAGAAATTAATAATGGACTTAGCTGCTATATCATTACCCTTTAAGGACAGACTTTTGTCTTTATACAAGTCAAATAATTTTTTCAGGATATATACTGTTAATAGCACCATGAGTTTCCCACCAATCATAAAATCAATTCAGAATTTTTGTATAGGTTTCAGTGAATTGGAAGAACCATATATGCTTTAAATTTATAGCTTCATATTGAGAAAGATTATTCCAAGCATCAATATAATCAAAATAGTTGTACTCCGTATATGAAGTTTTTCTTAGTATTTTAGGGATAGTGAGATTAAGTCCCCAGTCTTTAGCAGAAATCACCCTTAATATGAGGGCTTTACTATATTAAGGATCTCTATTATTGGAATTATAATTAACGAATCTCTGGAATTTAACAGAGTCAGTTTGTTTCACTTTTTTTATATATATATATATATATATATATACATACATACATACAAAAAAATAGTAACATTTAAATACAAAAAAATGTTATCATTTGGACATAAAAAATAATACATTTAAACATAAAAAAAATTGAAACATTCAATATGAATATTTTTAAAAAATAACAACAGTAACATATTGAACAAAAATATTAGCATGCTTAACAAAAATTGTAACATACTTAACAATAATTATGTCTCTCAAATTCAAATGCAAAAAATAATATAATTCAAATACAAAAAATAGTAATATTAAAAAAAAAATAGTAACATTGAATATTAATATTTAGGAAAATAATAGTAATAAAATGCTCCACAAAAACAGTAACATGCTAAAAAATAATAGTAACATGAACAGTAACATATTCAACAAAAGCAATAACATGAACAACAACATAATAAAAAAAATAGTAATATGAATTTGAATTTCACTATTCAAATTCATAGTAACTTTTTTTTTGTATTTGAATGTTACTATTTTTTTTTAATGTTACTCTATATATATATGAATATAGATAGATAAGAGAGAGATAAAATTTTAATGTTAGTCAAACTCTTAACATATATATGAATATAGATAGATATGAGAGAGAAAAAATTAACTTTTTTTCAAGGAAAGGTATTTTTGAGATAAAAAAAAGTGGACTTAAGTTATTACATATAATTTTAAACATGTACTTAGCCCCTTATAAGTTTCTTTGTAGGACTTATCTCCAAACAAGTACATCTAGAGGGACTCACTTTTAATTTTCACTTATAAAAATTGTACTTAATAGAATAAAAAACTTATTCATACACTTTTACTCAAATAAGTCTAAAAAATTATACCCACACCCAAAAAATCCTTGTAAGAATTTCCATTAAATTGGGCCCTTTAAACCAAAATTATTGGTCCAATTTAAATTACAGTTAAAGACTATACTTATTATTTGGAGGCCTACCTTTTTTTTTGTTTGCTGGGCCCTAAGCAGTTGTTCAAGGGGCCTTTTTATTGGGCCGGCCTGTGAGAAGTCATGCAATATTCCAAGGGCGTGAAATATTTAAGAATTTTTATTTTGTACCTTCAAAGATAAAATTTTTCTTATTATACTCTTAATGTATAAAAAGTGTTGCAATGTGACCCTTCAGTTAGATTCTGTTATTTTTTTTTGTTAGTGTCAATTGAGTGATTTTTTGACAGAAAAAATAAATGAAGATAACAGAATGATTATATTGTAACACTTTTAATATATTAAGAGTGTAGTGTGAAAAATTTTATATTTGAGGGTACAAAATGAGAATTCTTAAATTTTTTAGGGTGCAAAATATAATTCACTCTTGAAATAACCACTTTGCTATCTACATATGAATAAGATTTGTAGATCATATCCGCAATCTTGTTCTCAAAAAAAAAAAAAAAAGCGTTGGCATAATAGAAGTATTTGTTTTAGTCAAATGAATAAGTGGTGAGCTATATAAAACAGTTTTAAATCTCTTAAATATTTTTAATAGTCATGTTTTTCTTTTTTAGACAACGGAGCGTGGGTCAAATTACGTATCTCTTCAACTTATAAGAAAAACACAAACTCCCACAAATTACATCCATTGCATAAATCGAGGCTCAATCGTGTGAGGCGCCTTTCATTCTATGACAAATTTTGAAAACTATGTTCGGTCCATATTTGTATATAATAACATACTTTCTTCCTATTTTCTTTTTCTTTTTCTTTTTTTGGGTCTTCTCTAATTGCTTATTTATTTTGTGATAATTATGGCCGCTAGATATCAATATCTAAAAACTCCTCCTCAGAGAAACATTTTATCTAGGGAAACCGGGAAAAAAACACACTTGCTAGTCCATAGAATTATTGGGCTATTGTTGTCAGAACTACTGTCCTACATTAAATAGCAAACAAAATTGGCTGGGGGATGTATCAAAAACTTATTCACAGCCTTTAAATTAGAGGTAAAATCAGTTTCAAGGATGTCATATTCATGTCTACCAAGTTGGCAAATTGTACGCCTGAGAAGTCCCTACTTTTTTGGCACAATTCATAATACAATGCCTCTAAGCAAAAAACAAGATAAGGATGGCTCTACAAAATTGTTGTAAATGTTGGGGGTTCAAAAATAAATGTTTTGAATGCGTTATATTTCACTCTGACTTATATCCGAGTTGATATAAAAAATAATAATTTGGAGAGGAATTTTTTTTACTATTGTTATCCCTCCCTTAAAGTCTATTGAGGGTAATTTGTGTCTGAAGGTACGGTGCAACGTAAGTGAGAAGTAATGAATTTTGCAGGAAGAAAATTCAATGTGAATGATTTTGAGAGGATGTTGATGATCGTTGGATGAGTTTATTTAAGACCGTTGAATAGACTTATTGAACACAGCCCTATTTTATATTATAGATGCTTGACTCTTTATATTTGTGGTATAATAGATTAGGACATGTGAATTATCAATCTATTCAGCGCATGAGTAATCTAAGGTTGATTCAAAAGTGTGATAATAGCAATATTTCGAAATGTGAAGTCTATCCTCAATCAAAAATAGTGCGTAAGCCATTTAATCAAGTTAGCATTTTAAATCAAATTAAACACTTAAACAGTGGAGTTTGAAACAGTGACATGAAAGCATTTTTGATGAAACTATTCCAGAATGTTTTGAAAGAGTGGAGTTTGAACCCGATTTCTTGGCAGCAATCAGAAACTTAATGTGGTTGCCATTGCAATTATTCCTAATAATAATTAATGCTGCTTTTGCAACAAGTTTATTTCAAATTCGGAGTGGGCACAAGAAGATGACTGATATATCATCCACATTCAAATTGAAAAAAACTAGTTTCTTGGTAGTACAAATTTGCTGATCATATCGTCTAAATTTAGAGAGGATGACCCATCTAAACTTGTAGCCTTTTCTGCCAGCCTCTTCCACTCTAAAGCCTCGTTTTTCATTCTCTTGCCATGCTCTCCCTCCATTAACTGTCTTACAAGCTTCTCCACTTCATCTCTCTTGACATCATTATCAATCTCCATGCCAATGTTCCATTTAGTGCACATGTACCTACAATTTGTCTGTTGATCAGCAAAAAATGGCCAGCAAATCATGGGCACTCCGTTGGACAAGCCCTCAATAGTTGAATTCCATCCACCATGGGTTAAGAACCCCCCAACTGATGGGTGGTTAAGGACTTGCTCTTGTGGGCACCAGCTTGTTATAAAACCTCTTTCTGTCGTTACAGCCATGAATTCAGGCGGCAGGATTGCTGAATCACCCATGACCAAACCTGGCCTAATTATCCACAGGAAGTAGTGGTTACTATTAGCAAGTCCCCAGGCAAACTCCACTAATAATTGCAGGGGCATGACTGTAATGCTACCGAAATTCACATAAACCACAGAGTTGGTTTCCTTGGAGTTGAGCCATTGCAAACACTTTGAATCTTCTTTCCATAGACTGTATCCAATGGAATTCAGACCATCTTCTTTGGCTATTTGATTCAGAAATAATTGCAGAGGGGCAATGGTATAAACATGGGAAAACATAAAAGAGAGAGCATCTACAAGTTCTGGCTCTAATGCATCAAAAGTTTGAACAATAATAGCTGAAGCTTTAGAACACCTTTGTGCAGCTTCCATGACGAAGTTAAATGTTGGTTCATTCTGATCAGTTGTTCGTACAAAGGAAGGAATATCCTTCAGACGTATACCTTTCATACCTGGAATCCAATCTATAACGGTGTCCAAGTACCCATTAGTCAGATAGCTTGCATCTGCATACACACAACAATGGTTACCTTAATTAGTAGCCTAAACTTCTTTTTCCAACAAATTATTTGAAGATGAGACTCATTTACCTTTAAGAGGTGTAAAACCTTTTTCCAAGAGATTGTGAAGTTGATAAAACCCCATGAAACCACATGCAGAGAGTGTCCAGAACTGTATTATGGGGACTCCGAGTTCTTCAGCGGCGTCTATGGTGAATGTCATAAAACCATCGGAGACGATGCTGGTCACTCGAGGGATGTTCAGAGATGTGCTATCACTAAGTTTTGAGAGGAGATCAACAAATGGAGCCAAACAATATTTCCTCACTGACAGACAAAGAGAAGGGATATCTTGGGCAACGTCAATGTCTGATGGAGGAAGGCCGTCGGGGATGCTTTCAAATCTGAAATCCGGTAAGCCATTTAGAAAATTAGGTCCTCCAGATTTGAGGAATCGTTTGTGGTTGAACTCTGTGTTGACAAAAGTCACATGACAACCTTTATGATGGAGTAGCTTTGCTAGTTTCAGCATTGCTTTTATATGGCTTTGAGCTGGATATGGTATACAAACTGCATGCGGCTTACCAACTGTTGCCATTGAATCTCTCTCTCTCTCTCTCTCTCTCTCTCTTTCTCACTTCAATGCAAACTCTCTTGGGGGATATGGCAAAGGGTGAAGCCTTTTTATAGTCCGGCCTCAATTTGAATAATGTACTAAATAATGTCCTATCTTTCAACACGAAAGACAATAAAAGTCGGATCCAAAAAAATACAATAAAAAAAGAACAGAAGCCAAGGTAAGGTTAATTTGATTAGGAGCATTAACCTAATGGCGTGAATGTCGTGCAAGGGATACGCCCTTTTTTATCCTTTTATTTTTCTATATTTATAGATTTTCATGGATCACATTGACAACCGATCCCAAAAATCCAACTATGCACAATCGAATTAGAGGTTGCAAATCAAATTGTGATATGTCGTGTTCGGATTAGGTTGCTTTGATTTTATTTTTTTTGAGTATTAGTCGATCATAACTTAATTTATCTACTAAATCTTGTGTCAGATAATTTGATGCTAATCTAATATTTTATTAAACACGTCTTGTTCAAATTAACACGCATACCTTGAAAATTAGAAACTTAGGATTACCACCCATTCTCTCTCAACAAAATCTATTACCTATAGACCTTCATCAACCGAAATTCCACTCGATCCCACTATTAGCAAAACCAAGTCTTGAAGAATTAATACAATATCTGATTAAGAAATTGGAAAGGTAAAATAAAATAAAATGTTCTCTTTGTCCAATATATGTTAACACAATCTCAAAGTCGAATTGTTCACATTTGAGACTATATTCATTTTCTATTATTAAATAGTGTAATTTTTTAATTCGTGTCTAAAATTTGTAAAGTTTTACCCGTTAATCATGGGTTCATATCATGCTGAAAAATACCATCACTATCAAATCTGACAAAATCTAAGACTGTGAGGGTCCTATTGATCCAATTGATTAAGACTCAACATTAAATGATTGTCCCCCATTTAAGCATACTACAATGCGCAACATTATTATTTGTTGATCAATTATGATATAATTTCATTGGAGTACGGCAAATTTAAGAAAGAGACGTGCATAAAAAGACAAAAATAGAGCCATGCATGTTTAAAGGCCTCATCTTGCTGTCGGCAGTCTATTCATGTACTTCATTTCGTATGAAAAGTGTGTTAAGCTATTTGTCATAATCGTATATTTCAAGGTGGATTTGCAGAATCTTTCATGGAAATTAATCTAAAAGGACCTCCCAATGCAGCTGTAACTTGACTAATGTACTTATATAATAAGGTGGTTGTTACACATACTCCACCTATTCGAACACAAAATAATCATAATAAATAACGATGCACTATAATCTAGGGTTGCATTTGGCATGACTTAGAAAATTTTAAAAGTATTTCTTAAATAAGTATTTTATAAAAAAAAATACTTTCATTAAATAAATACCATTTGGATGTTCCATCAAGAAAGAACTCAAATAAAAAGTATTTTATGAAAAAGTGCATTTGAAAATCAATTTAAAAACACTTATATATGTCTCAATTTTCAATATATCTCTTAAACGTATATTAAAAATTGGTCTGTGGTGGTTAGTGGGTGGAAGTGATGGATGGTGGTGGCGGGCGACGATATTGGACAGTGGTGGTGGGCGACGGTGTTGGTGGGATGATAGTGATAGTTGTAATAATAAATATAAAAATGAAAAGTGTTTTGAGGAAAAGTAATTTTAAGAAAGTAAAAATAATTTTTTTTACTTTTACTTAGTAAGGGAAAAAAATTGTTATAACTTATTAGGAAATAACTAAAATAAGTTATTCCAAGTTATACAAACACTTTTTTAAAGTCATTTGCAATGCTCCTACTTATAAAAGTAAGTAATTTTTTTTTAATTTCTGGAAGTCAATTCTATCTGCACGGACAACTCATTTTTTAAAGCATTCTATCCTCCAAATCAAACTTTCCTTTAATGTTATATAAGGCTACTGTGTAGTGGTTGGCACTCTGCCCCAAAACATACATCAGTCATTAATTCATGATCACTATATGCATTAATCACATTAGGTAAATCGGTTCTTTTATTTTTTATCAGAACATAAATCGGTAAATGCTTCTTCATTTACCGTTTATGACTTTTCAAAAGCTTTCCACTTTTCTCTACCTCTTCATCTCTCACCATTATGTTATTTCTTTTTTGAAGTGTCTCTGACTCTTTAGAATTTCATGTCTCCCAGGTTCTCTCACTTCATACTTGTTAGAGTATATGTGGTTCATATTTGTTATGTGCATAATGACAAGGAGATAGATGTCAGAGCGGAGCCCGCGATGATATTTGCCTTACGGAATTTGTATAAAGAGGACGCTGATTAGTTGGGGGTGTGGGGGCAACGCCCCCGCAGTAAGGTACAGGGATATTTTTATAAATACGTCCGTATTGAGGTTATATAAATACTTAAGATGTAACCCTACTTTTAATAATGAAAAAGAACAGCCGCTCGCTCTCGTGGATGTAGGCACATTGTCGAACCACGTAAGTCTCTATGTGTTATTTTCTTAATTGTTTGATTCTTTATTATTCACCATAATTACTGCACGATCACAACAACTGATATCAGAGCTAGACTACGATGTCTGAGATTTCTTCTACAAAATTCGACATCATGAAGTTCGACGAAACTGGAAATTTTGGATTATGGCAGAGGAGGGTGAAGGACTTGTTAGTGCAGCAGGGCATGGTGAAGGCGTTATACGGAAAACAACCGGCAGGAATGGACGACACGGATTGGAAAGAATTGGAAGCGAAGACTGTGGTAACTATTAGGCTTTGTTTGGTTAATGAAGTGATGTATCACGTCATGGATGAGGAATCACCGGCAGAAGTTTGGTTGAAACTGAAAAGTCGGTATATGTCCAAGTCGTTGATGAACAAGCTCTATCTTAAGCAGAAACTATATGGTCTTAAGATGTCAGAGGGCTCAGATTTGACCTAACACATCAACGTGTTCAATCAGATCATCAGCGAGTTGATGTGAAGTTCAAAGATGAAGACAAGGCGTTGATGTTGCTGAATTCCCTATCGGCGTCCCTACGTACGAAAATTTGGTTACGATTCTGATGTGGGGGAAAGAAACCCTCGAGTTGGAGGATGTCACAGGTGCTCTATTAGGTTTTCATCAGCGGAAGAAAGCCAGTGATGAGGCTTCACAAGGTGAAGGGCTTGTGGTGAAAGGTAACCAGGAACGTGGAAGAAGTAAATCTCGGAATGAATCGGGTAACAATAAAGCCCGGTCCAAGTCGAGGAAGAAGAAGAAGGATGTCTCCATCTCGTGTTACAAGTGCGGGAAAAAGGGGCACTTTAAACGGGACTGTCCAGAGAAAAAGAAAGGGGGATTCAGAGGACAAAGAGAGTGCATCAAAGCCTACAAACGTAGTGGAAAAAGAAGATTCAGAGAGTGGTGACGGTGATATGCTTTCTGTTTTATCCAGTTCAGATCGTTTAACAGATTTTTGGATTATGGATTCAGTATGTTCCTATCACATGACACCCAACAAAGATTGGTTTGACACCTACAGGTTAGTAAATTCTGGTTCTGTTCTGATGGGTAATGATGCATCTTGCAAAGTTGTTGGAATAGGAAATATTAGAATTAAGATGTTTGATAGTATGGTTAGAACGTTGTATGATGTTAGACATGTACCGGATCTAAGGAAGAATTTGATTTCATTGGGCACTTTGGATTGTAATGGTTATAGTTACAAATCTATAAATGGAGTAATGAAAGTGAGTAAAGGCATGCTGACAGTGATGAAGGGACAGAAAGTAACATAAAACATTTACAGACTGCTGGGTACTACAATTGTAAATGGAGTTGCTGTTGTAGAGTCTGAATCAGATAATACAGTCTTGTGGCATATGCAGCTGTGTCATATGAGTGAGCGTGGGATGATAGAACTTCATAAAAAAAATCTATTGAAGGGTGTCAAGACATGCAAACTCAATTTTTGCAAATATTGTGTTCTTGAAAAACAGAATAGGGTGCAGTTCAAGACAGCCACACACAAGACAGAGGGGGTTCTCGACTATGTCCATACAGATGTTTGGGGACCAGTTAGCGTAGTATCACGGGGAGGATACATGTATTTCGTGAGTTTCATTGATGATTACTCACGAAAGGTCTGGGTGTACTTCATGCGACACAAGTCTGAAGCGTTTGCCAAGTTCAAGCTGTGGAAAGCTGAAGTAGAGAACCAGACAGGGAGGAAGATTAAATGCCTCAGGTCAGATAATGGTACTGAGTACACAGATTCAAAGTTCCAGGAGTTGTGTGAGCAGCATGGAATCAAGAGACACTTCACAGTACGTAAGACACCACAACAAAATGGTGTAGCGGAAAGGATGAATAGAACGATAGCCGAGAAAGCTCGATGTCTCAAGTTGAATATAGGGCTTGCAAAGAATTTCAGGGTAGAGGCAGTGAATATGACATGTTTCTTGATTAACAGATCACCGAGGGTAGCACTAGATGGGAAAGTATCAGAGGAGGTGTGGACAGGCAGTGAGGTAGACTACTCTAGTTTGAGAGTGTTTGGATATCCAGCCTATGTACATGTTTCTAGTGAGGAGAGGTTGAAGCTTGATGCGAAGTCTAGACAGTGTATCTTTCTGGGATATCAGAAATGAGTGAAAGGCTTCAAGCTCTGGGATCCGAAGGCAAACAAGATGGTGATCAGTAGAGATGTGATTTTTGATGAAAAAGTCATGTTACAGCGTACTTAGGAATAAGAGAAACAACTACCAGAAAATTGTAGCACTAATGAACATGTGGTATAGGTGGAGCTAGAAAATCATGGTAGAGAAGAGGATGCTCAGCATGTAGAGCGTTCTATCTCAGGTGATCAGCAGCATCATAGTATAGCCACAGACAGGCCCAAACGCAATATAAAGCCGCTTACTAGGTATGGTTTTGAAGATTTGATTTCTTATGCGCTTATTACTAGTAGCGGGGATCCTACAACTTTTCAAGAGGCAGTACAAAGCCAAGAGAAAAGTAGATGGATGGGTGCTATGGTGGAGGAGATGGAGTCTTTGCATAAGAACCAGACGTGGGAGTTGGTGGAGCTTCCCGAGGGGAAGAGAGCAATAGATGCAAATGGGTGTATAAGAAGAAAGAAACAGTATCAGAAAAGGAGGGAGAAAAATTCAAGGCTCGTCTAGTAGCAAAGGGTTACTCACAGAGAAAAGGGATTGACTATGATGAGATCTTCTCCCCCGTGGTCAGACACACTTCCATCAGGACAGTGTTGGCACTAGTAGCACATTTAGATATGCAATTGGAGCAGATGGATGTAAAGACAGCTTTCCTTCATGGCGACTTGGAGGAACGGATTTACATGGTACAGCTAGAAGGGTTCAGTCTCCCTGGAGAGGAACATTTAGTCTGTAATTTAAAGAAATCACTTTATGGGTTGAAGCAGTCTCCGAGGCAGTGGTACAAGCGATTTGACTCTTACATGATCCGAATTGGCTACAAAAGGTGTGAGTATGATTGCTGTGTCTATGTAAAAAGGCTTGATGATGATTCATTTATTTTTCTGTTACTTTATGTGGATGATATGTTGATTGCTACCAAGAGTACGAATGAGGTCAACAAGTTGAAGACTTTGTTGAGTAGAGAATTTGACATGAAGGATTTGGGTGTGGCCAAAAAGATTCTTGGGATGGAGATTCGCAGGGACAGAGCTTCCAGGAGATTATGGCTATCTCAGTATAGCTATGTTGAGAAGGTGTTGGACAGGTTCAGCATGAGTTATGCAAAACCAGTAAATACACCTTTGACGAATCATTTCAGATTGTCTACTGCTCAGTGTCCGAAGACAGATGATGAAGTTCATGACATATCAAAGGTCTCATATGCTAGTGCAGTGGGGTGTTTGATGTATGTTATGGTTTGTACAAGACCAGATTTAGCATAAGCTGTCAGCGTGGTTAGCAAGTTTCTTTCAAATTCGGGTCGACAGCATTGGGATGCAGTCAAGTGGATTTTCAGATACTTGAGGGGCACTACAGACTATGACATCATGTTTAGCAGACACCAGAGTGACCCTTCAGTTATGGGATATGTGGATACAGACTATGCAGGGGACTTGGATAACAGGAGGTCTACCACAGGTTATGTGTTTACTCTTGTGAGAGGACCTATTTGTTGGAAGTCCATGGAACAGCCTATAGTTGCACTATCTACTACTGAGTCAGAGTATATGACAGTAGCTGAGGCTGCCAAGAAAGCTTTGTGGTTTACAGGTTTAGTGAAGGAGCTGGGTGCCCAGCAAGGTGGAGTTCAGTTGCATTGTGACAGTCAGAGTGCCATTTATTTGGCAAAGAACTAGGTGTATCATGCGAGGACCAAGCATATAGATGTGAGGTTTCATAAGATCAGGGAACTGGTTTCTTCTGGTGAACTATTACTTGAGAAAGTTCACACTTCTGAGAATGCAGCAGACATGTTGACAAAGCCTGTTACTACAGACAAGTTCAAGCACTGCTTGGACTTGATTAATGTCTGTAGTTGCTAGATGGGAGATGCCTCAACTTAGCGTCCCCGATGGAGTTCCCGAATACATGTCCTCTTTTTTCTCTTAAGGGGTGAATATTTGCCAAGGTGGAGATTGTTAGAGTATGTGTGGTTCATATTTGCTGTGTGCACAATGGTAAGGAGGTAGATGCCGGAGCGGGCGGAGCCCTCGACGGCATATGCATTGCGGGATTTGTATAAAAGGGACGCTGATTAGTTGGGGGTGCGGAGGCAACGCCCCCGCGGTACGGTACAGGGGTATTTTTGTAAATACATCCGTATTAGGGTTATATAAATACTTAAGATGTAACCCTACTTTTAATAATGAAAAAGAACGGCTGCTCGCTCTCGTGGATGTAGGCACATTGATGAACCACGTAAATCTCTGTGTGTTATTTTTTCTTATTTTTTTAATTATTTGATTTCTTATTATTCACCATAATTGCTGCACGATCAAACAATACTCTTCTCCTCTCGTTCTCATTCTCTGACAAACGACTGTGTCTGTGCATTGCATAATTGGATGTATTGCTTTGCTGGTTAAGGATTGAACAACATTCTTTCTTCTTTTTTTAAGTAATCTATCATAGTTATTGAATACTGTAATTTTTCTTTAGTGATCTTTTTTTTAGTGTTTCTGCTTTTGTTGTTTAAAATTTCACAATTTTTTTTTGTATTATGCAATAACGAAACCAAGCAATTGCATAATTGTGCTTGCTGCCATACGACAAGTCAAAGATCAATGTTTTCTATTATAATGAAACAAACAGACATTTATGGATACGGTTTAAGCAAATGCACTTTGCAATACTGCTGTATGGTCCAAGCTTGGATTAATTAATGACTACCAATCGATTGAATAACATTTGTTCCCCAATTGATTGGCCATTCTGTTATTTTTTATTTTTTATTTTTTTGGGTGAAATTTAGCAATGGTTGAGTAATGTGATTTCTTTTGTTAATTCTAAAAAGTTAAATTATAAGTTTTTCTATTTGGTCTGAAGTTTTCTGTTGGTTTGTTTGAGACATATTAATGATTATTAACATATATGAACTATATGTTCGTGAATTAACTAGCTTAGGTACCGATGGACCTTTGGTCTAATGGTACTCCTTACTTTATAAAAACTTTACCTTCTTCAATTCAAGAGTTCAAGTACCCCTCTCCCTCCCCAAAAAATAAAAAAATAAAATAACTAGCTTAGGCCTTTCATATTGACTTTATACATGTCATATTTTTCACTTGTAAGATTCAAACCAAGCTCGCTGATCATATTCAATATTAGATTAGTCATATCTGAACTCACAATTTATGTTGTTGATTTGGTGATTCTTTGAAAGAATTTCACATAAATACCTGTTATTTTTTGCTACGTTTTAACACTTAACCAGTGAGGTAATTGACAGAGAACTCCCTTGGATTTGACTCTCTATTTCTTTGGATTCTACTGATTTTGCTAAGCTTTCATTTGCCTTTCTTGATATGTTGACATTATCTAAAGCAACCAAAATATTATGAGCTTTCAGGATTTTTTCTGTTCTCTCTACATTATCTATATTCTAGCAATGTGAAAATTCTTATTATACCAACATTCATTATATTGAATTTCAAATCACAACAGAATTTCTAGATCCTTGATTATAGCATTTAAAATATTTTGGAGTTTGAAGTATTCGTTTTCTTGAAACATTATGGGGTCATAGAGTCATTGTCTTGGTAATTAAGCAAGTAAGTGTAATTTAACCAAAACTTGTAAGCATACGTTAAACCAATAACCAGCTGCATGTTCAAAAGAGAATTGTGACTCTGTTTATTCTCACACTTGCCCTTTTTCAACACTAAAATTTCTCTTTAGAAGTAAGAATGATGATTAGAGTGTAGAAAAATAAGTTCCAGTTTCTTAACAACAATCAATATTTAAATATGTGGGGTATCTTTCTTTGCACACCAAAAGTTTTAAGATTTTTTACTTCGTATCTTTAAAAATTAAAACTTTTATATTGCACCCTTAACGTTAGAAGTGTCTTTGGGCCGGGCCGAATTTGGGTAATGTAGGTCTAAACCCTTACTAAAGTAAGTTATCGGGGCGGGGCGAGATAGGATAGATGTGACAATTTTAACCTATTACCCATTAATCCACCCAACCCTCTCATAAATAAATGGGTATCTATATTAATTAATATGAATTCTAACTGAGTTGAGTAATATAATTTATTTTAATTAAGCGAGTTAATATGGATTATAAATGGTTACCCATTAGGTTGAGTATTTATTTTTTTATTAAATAACACAAGTAATAAAATTAAATAAATATATTAATATATCAAAAAATATATACATTATTACACCAAAAAATATACACATATACACTAATATACCAAAACATACATATACTAATACACCAAAAACACATACACTAATACACCACCATGACCCACAAGTCGACCAGTGACACATGACCCGTGACCCATAGCCCACAATTGACCCCGACCCATTATGTGTGTATTTTTTTATTAAATATATTTTAGTTTTTGTGTTAGTATATGTGTGTGTATTTTTAGTGTATTAGTGTGTATTTTAGTGTGTTAGTGTGTATATTTTTAATGTATTAGTTTGTGTGTCTTTTGGTGTTTTAGTGTATTAGTGTGTTTGTGTATGTTTGTATTTTAGTGTACTACTAATGTGTGTATGTGTTTTGGTGTATTAATGTGTTTATTAAAAATTTTAATTATTTTATTGGTTAATCGGTTTAACCTAACCCGTTATAACTTATTTACTAAGGGAGTAAAAAATAGATTTGATTTATTTTAACCCAATCAAATTTAACCTAACCCACCCATTTGCCACCCCTAGGGTAGGGTACTGTAGCCTAACCCGCAAGGCTATTGGGCAGAGTTGCTCGCGAGTTTTTTTATATACAACTTCATTTACAAATAATAAATATTTTTGTAACTTAATATTTTTGTAAATTATATTTTTGAATTAAAAGTAGAGTCAAAGTAGATAAAAATAAAATAATGAATAATTTTATTTTCGATTCAGGAATGAACTATATCCAATGAAATGAATACATCCCAACTAGGTTGACACATACTCACTGATTTATCGTTTGCATTATTCTATCTTTTAAAATGTATATGCTTAATACATAAAAAAGAAAATAATATATTATTTAAGTATTTAAAATTTTAAAACATCAAATTTCGACATTGGGAAACATATTTTAAAATTTTAAATTTAATGATATAAACGTATAACTTTTTTTCAAAGAAAGAGTGGGCGGGCTGTGTGGGTGGATTGGGTTTGATAGGCAAGCTCTTGGGCCAGGTTTTAAAGCAATTTTTTGGACGTGTTATTGGGTCGGACTTCGGGCTAGGTAATGGGTTTGTGGGCAAACTCAAACCCTCTTTTTAAGAATATTGGGCTCAGGCTCAGGTGGGACAACTATCGGGTCTATCAGGTTTCGAGTTTATTTTTTTCGAGCCAAGTAACGGGATCAGTGGGTAATCCGGCTCATGGACACCCCTATATTAAAATTGTTGCAATGTAGTTCTTTCGTTCGCTTCCATTGCTTATTGTATTAAAAATTACCCCATAAAAATTGATAGAATAAATAAGAAAAATTAACGGAAATGTCACATTACAACACTTTTAATACATTAAGAATGCAGTGTAAGAAATCTAATCTTAAAAAATATAAAGTGAGAATTTTTAAATTTTTTAGGTACAAAACACAATTCTCTCTTAAACATTTCATAAACCCACTTATAACTTATTAGCTTCACAATAAACTGCATACGTATGGGTGAAAAAAAATCGCCATGGTATAAAAGTAATAGCATGCCCTGGCAATGAGATATGATTGACAACTTAGACATTATTTTGTGTTTTTGTCTCGTGACTAACTCATAGCATGTGACAGATATAATGAAGTAGGATTCACTTCCTTTTCGAGAGGAAAAGCCAGTATCGACATACTGCATGGAGGACTCACGGATGGCAGTGGACTGGGGTGGAGATGGGGGAGTAGTCTCTACACTCTTACTTGTTTATAAAAATTTTGTCCACCCTGTTAATAGGGATAATTTTATTTCCTATCCTAGTCTACAAGTAAATTCTAATCTCCGCCCTTGTCCTACCCATAACAATTTATTTTTATAATTTTAAGAAAAAAAATTTTAAAAAAAAATCCTAACAAAGAACATCATATTCTTGTCTAATAAAAATCGTAAATAACACATCCCACACCACAGAAATTAAAGGTCCTACCACTGTACCATCACCATTAATAAGGACCAATTCCATCCTCATTCTTGACAAATATATAAGCAATATTAATTTTATCATAAAGGAGTATACTGACTCTCCACCAGTAACCCCAGTATGGTAGGGGTTGGTCTAGTGGTTTCTATAGATATTTTTTGGGAAAATATCCTAGTGGGGGTGGGGGTCAAGATAAGTGTCAGTTCATCCCTGTATCCATTCCTGCACGGGTTTATATGAGTATCATATTTCCGTATACATCTACTATCCAATATATATTGTCCAACTCTAGTTCAAACTGGACGGATTTGGATGAATCCATTTTTTTCTCTGGTCCACTGCCATCTCCAATGGAGGCTGAGCTCTTTAGGTTCTTAGGCCATGACAATAATGGTCCAGCAATACTAACAACATAAAGACAATATGATAAAGATAAGCAAACATAATATCGATTATAATAGTACCACTTATCGCATACCGTCAAATATAAGTTTTTGAATCCCTAACGATTTCAAAATCAAACCACCTTTTGATAAGGGTAAGAGATGCATAGGCTCATGCTTATAACGTATTGTGAATATAAAAAAAATATAGAGACTACAAAGAGACAAGAAAATATAGAACTGTTAGAGAATTGATTTCTCAACTTATATTTCTCAAGTTTAATATTGTATTTGAAGACATTATTTTATGTCTTCAAACATAATGACCATTAAATACAATATTAAACTTGACATATGAATTGGTAGGAGTGTAAGATCTCCTGTTTGCCCAATTTTAAAAAACCAAGTTGAATCAGTAGAGCACATGATTTTTAAATGTGAAAGGACCCATAGAGTATGGTTCGGTTTGGAGATGGGATTCAGAGTTGCACAACAAACATTTAGTTCGGTCACCCAATGGACTGCTAGGGTGAACACCTACTTTCAATAGACCGGAACTTCTAAGTAAAGTGGCTATGGCAGATGGACTATTTGGAAGGCAAGAAACGAGGCAATCTTTAACACTAAATCACCAATTTCTTTGGGCTGAGTAAATTTCAAAGAGGGATCACCAACCAACAAAGAACAACACAGAGACATCGCCTCCAAGAGGAACAAATTTGGAGCCCACATTAAGAATTTAATAATTCATGTATAAAATTTAGAATATTTTGTGGAGAGGAGATCTAACTTGTTATTTATAATGAATCTAATAAGCTCTCCCATTACGGGACACAATTAGATTAAAGTCTATACTTAACTACCCCAATCAAATTAATTAAAAAGATGTACATAAACCCATCAAAATAAATCAATTAACAATATTGAGATCATCTTATTGAATCATAAATTCAACCAATTTTTCACAAACTCAAAATTAACTATCAATTGATAGAAATTCAATATGAAAAATTTCAACATTCTCCCACTTGGGAAACATTAATTGTAGTCATTTAAAAATAAAATAAAAAATTATTTATTGAAAATTTGACTCTCGGGCTAATTAAATAAAAACTTAATGTGGTCGCAAAATAAAATAAATATGATTCTGAGACAACATCTCAAACATGATCGGATCCAATAAAAGTACTATTTTTGAACCATGATGGTCTTTATATCCTTTATTGACATAAGATCAATCAATGATTACAAAAAATAATAATTCTATTGACATGGATCAAGATGTGGTATTGTAGTAAAAAAATAACATCTCAATATGTGATTTAAAAAACATATTATTTTCGCTGTCAGTCATCCAAATAATTTCTCTTTTATAACATCCTTCAAAAATAAGTTAGAGAAATCTATTAGCTTGAACAATAAGATAATATGTCTTCAGATTTAAAATTTCGAGATTTTCTCAAATGGTGTAATTAGAGACATATTTTATAGACAAAACAATCATACGTAAGACACATACACCAAGTCTTATGATTTTGTATAAAATAATTCTATGATTCTATGAAAGAATTTCACGTAAATGTCTGTTCTTTTTTGCTTGGTTTAAACATATAACTAGTGAGGTAATTGGCTGAGAACTCTATTGGATTTGACTCTATTTCTGTATATTCTATTGAATTTGATGCACTTTCATCTTTCTTTCTTGATACGTTGACATTACCTAAAGCAACCAAATCATTACGAGCTTTCAATATTTTTTTTTGTTCTCTCCGCATTATCTAAAAGTGAAAATTTTTATTGTACCAACATTCATTATATTGAAATTCAAACCACAACAGAGTTTCTAGATCCTCAATTATAGCATTTAAAATATTTTGGAGTTTAAAATATTTGTTTTCCTGAAACATTATGAGGTTATAGAGTCATTGTCTTGGTAATGAAGCACTAAGTGTAATTTAACAAAAACTTGCAAGCATATGATTAAACTAATAATCAGCTGGTTGTTCAAAAGAGAACCGTGGCTCTGTTTATTCTCACAATTGCCCTTTTTCTACACTTAAATTTCTCTTTTGAAGTATATATTTTTTTTCTTTTCAAGAGATGGGGTAAAGGAGAGCGCTCAAAAATCATCTCGATAAACTCTAACTGGTAGGATCATAAGGTCTCTGACAACGCCTGTTACTTTTCTCGAGAATGAACCTAACTAAGCTAGCTAGTAGACTTCATACTTGAGTTTACAAGGAGGAGCCACCTCTCCCCGAGGCAATGCCCTCTATGCTCAACCAACTGCACTCCTGGAGTTGGTCACAAAGCAAGCCATACGGCTGGATTTTAAGGCATCCAACAATGAGGCAGAATATGAAGCCCTTATTTCTGGACTCAAACTTGTCGACACAGCGAGGGCCACGGAGCTAACGGTCCATTGTGATTCCTTACTGGTGGTCAACCAGATCAATAGGGAGTTCGAAGTAAGAGATCCAAGAATGAAAGCCTATCACCACAAGGTCGTAACCCTATTCCACAAGTTCAAGAAGGAGGAAGTGAAGTAGGTTCACCGGGATAAGAATGCACACGTCGATGCCTTGGCATGCTTGGCCTCGACGTTGGACTTTGACATGACATGAAGGATTAATGTTGAGTGCCTTCCCGACTCCAGCATAAACGACATTCCCGGAGTAGTGGCCATCCTAGAAAGGGAGGACTCCCCTAGCTAGATTGATCTGCCACTCAAGTTCCTTGTCTTCAGGAAACTCCCTAAGTGTCCCAAGGAAGCCAATAAGATGAAGTTAAGGGCCCCGAGGTTCTGGGCTTCCCCAGATCAAAAGCTGTACTGAAAATCATTCTCTGGACCCTATTTCCTTTGTGTCTGTGAAGATAAAGTTGAGCTCATCCTGTATGAAGTACAATAATCGATGGCCCATCGCATCATGTCGCATGGGTATTGGTGTCGCGGTTGCAAAGGAATGCACAAGCTTATGTCCAAAAAAGTGATCAATGTCAAAGGTTTGCTTCTGATATCAGGCAGCCAGTAGGAGATTTGCACCACTAACCAATTCGTGGTCGTTTGCCCAATGGGGACTTGACCTAGTTGGACCCCTCCCAAAGGCTCCTGGAGACAATAAATTCCTAATAGGTACGATCAGTTACTTCGCAAAGTGGGTCAAGGCAAAGCCATTAACTCACACCAGGGATGCGGACACCAAAAGGTTTGTATGGAGGAATATATGACAAGGTTTGGGGTCCCCCATACACTTGTGTTGAATAACGGGACCTAGTTTAATAGCGGACCCTTCAAATCTTTTTTTGAGCATCTTAGAATCTGGAATTACTACTCCACGCCCTCATACTCGCAAGCCAACGGACAGACAAAGTCTTCAAACAAGAACATCGTCAACGGAATCAAGAAGAGGTTGGAGAAAGAAAAGAAAAAATGGGTGGATGAGCTCCTGAACGTCCTTTGGGCTTACAAAACAACCCCGCGAACCTCAACGGGCAAAACACCTCATGCCCTTGCGTATGGAGTAAAGAAGGTAATCCCACTAGAGGTAGGCCTCCTTATTGTAAGGACACAAGCTTTTGACACTAGAGACAACGATCACCAACTTAATTTGGATTTGGACCTCGCGGAGGAGAGAAGAGAGATGGCTACCTTGAGGCTAGCTAAGTACCAAGAAAGGGAATCCAAACTCTACAATAAAATAATAAAGCCCCGAAGATTCCAAATGGGTGACCTAGTGCTCAAAAGAGTAGTTGGGAACACCCGTGATCCGACTGATGGAAAAATGAGTACTAATTGGGAGGGGCTATACAAAGTTACATCAATAGGGGCTCTATGTTGTACAAGTTAGAAGTTATGGAAGGAAATGTTGTACTTTTACCTTGGAATATAATGAAATTAAAAAAAAATATTTTTTAGAATAAAAGCTTATTTTTGCTAAGTGTGCTATCCCGGAATGAGTATGGCCCTGGAGACGGAGTCTTAGGACCCTTGCCTCCAAAGAAATAAAGGAGTAATGCCTCCTGGAAGAGAATGGCCTTGGAGGTGGAGTCTTAGGACCCTTGCCTCCAATGAAATAAAGGAGCAATGCCTCCTGAAAAGGGTATGGCCCCAAGGACAAGGTCCTGGAAAGGACTTGTCCTCAAAGAGACCCTAGGAGCAGAGCCTCCAAGATTGGGCATAGTCCCGAGGGCAAGGCCTTAGAAAAAGCAGACTTGCCCCAAATAGACCCTAAGAGCGAAAGTTTCTTGGAAGGGGCATGGCCCCCGAGGGGGATAACTTAGAAATTTCCCAATGAAGAATCTGAGGCCAAGGAAGGCCACTATCCCCGAGGGTAAAGAAGATGTTGCCCTTGGGTCTTGGGAAGGAAAAGAGACAAAAAAGAGAGGGGGGGAGGAAAAGAGACAAACACTTGGAAAAAGAAAGCATTTTTTCATTGAAAGAAATGAGGGCTTTGTGTCCCTCAAGCAACAAAAATGGAAACTAAGTTACAAGAAAGTAAAAACTAACCTAAGTTCTAGGAGACCCAATGACCTTGCCGCCGATGCCGCCTCCAATGTATCCAAAGAGATCATTTATGCTTATGGAGAAGAAGTCGATGCTGTGAGAAGGAGGTGCCAAATCAATAAGGGCAGTGGGAGCATCGCCCTAAGGGATAAGCACAGTGCCATAAGAAGGAGTAGGAGTTGAGTTGGCATGAGCTTGAACTGGAGCAATGTCGGCAGGAGGAAGAGTAGGATTGCCCCGAGGTTCTGGAGTAGAAGTCAAAGTCTCAGCTGTTGGAGCCGATCTAGGCACTTGAGATATCCCAACATTTTCAGTCGCAACTTTTGACGAGGTTTGCACCATCTCCTTAAAGGGAACGTACTCATGCTCCTTGAAGAATGGAGACTTAGGAAGGACCCCCGATGCTAGAAGTACCTCGTCCCACGCGGCCTTGAAGTACTCTTTCTTGCTCTCTTCAAAGGCCACCAGGATATCGTCGGCACATCGGTTAACAATCTCATCCTCCGTCTTCTTGTTTGCCTCTAATTCACCCCTTAACTTGTCCAACTCCTAGGTGAGGGTGGCACAAGTTTGCTCTGACTAGAGCACCTTTGCCTCAGTTACCGACAACTGTTTTGTCGCCTCGGTGATCCTCTTTTCGGCGTTGGCGAGCGAAGCCTTGACCTTGTCAATCTCTACCTTGGCAGCCTGATTCTCCTTGAAGAGCTTAGCAATCTGGGCTCCCTAAGTGGACATGGTCTTGTCCTGAGATGCCACCTTCTCCTTAACCGAGGCTAGAGCTCCTTGGGCCCTCTCTAGGTCGGCTTAGAGTCTTTTGCACTCTTGGATTTGATCCCAGTGAGCATGGAAGCGCTCGGTAATGACAGATATTTGCTGGGCCTTTTAAAAGATGATGGAAGGGATTATGCCGATGAAAGGCTAAAGCAAAAAAAAAAGAACGAATTCACAAGTATGAGAGCTTTATCATCGACGAATTATGGATAATAGAACGAAATAGGTTGTTGCTCCCATGCCCCTTATGGAAAAACATGTCGACATAAAAAATGATGGCCTCACTCACAACATAGGCAGTGTTGAGAGAGGCAATGACGGAGTTAGTCACCTAGATCGGCTGGTTGTCATGATCTCGGGCCCTGCCACGCCACTCGAGGGTATTGGGTATGGGCGTTAGTGTGGGCGTCAATGTCGGTGTCAACATTGGAATCGATGTCGGAGTAGGAGTGCCTCTGCCTCAGCCACCGTCGTGCCTTTGCTTCACTATTTGTTCCTTCTGCGGAAGATCCCTTTCATGCCCTTTGCTGCACCTAGTTGGCGTCGACACGACAAGGGCATCGGTTGAAGGGGGAGTGTGAAAGGGAGTGGATCCTTGGAGTGGAACCCCGGAAGGGCGAGTACGCCCCTAATTGGGAGTAACATTAGAGCCCGATCCTTGACCCCTTCCAGCGGCGAGGACGGCTCTCTCCTTGATCAGACTAAGAGAAAGTCGAGATGGGTTGGACATCACTATCTCCAAAGCTTCTTCTTTATCGAGGCTTTGAAGAACGTTGAAGTCAGGCCAAGCCTCCCTGCCTGAAGTACTTTCCTCGATGTGGGTGGTGGTGGATGGATCCCTTATCTCTCTAACTTGGGCAGCTGTATCTTCGACAACCTCTACCTCGGCTTCAACGGCTGTGTCGAGGTCCTCCTCCAAATTTTTCCTGAATAACGCCGACCACCTTGATGGGTCAAATGATTAATGGATTTGGGAGAAATTTTGGTATACTAAAATGTAATCAAGAAGAAGGTGGGCGGCCGGCCGAGACCGTTGTTCCCTAAGTAGCTCCAGATGAAGCTAATGTTGCCGAGGTTGACTTGATTTCGTGGCGGAGCAGCAGAGTCAGCGTCAGAGACACCGACATAAGAGAAACATCATTATTCATGTATCAATGTCAAAAGCAGAAGCACTGAAGGATTGAAAAGCAGAAAAGAGAAAGAAAAATCGACGTACTTGTAGTCCGCCACTACTTGGGGCACCAAAAGTCAGCGTACTCGAGGCCGGCTCCCCTCTCCCATTGACCATCGAAGACGAGTAGGTTATCTTTGTACCCCTTATTAGAGTTTGGAATGTGGGTCACAAGGTACATCATAGGGTCCCGAGCCTCAAGATAGAACATTTGCTTAGGCGTCACCCTCACCAAAGCATAAAAAAAGAGGATATCATCTAGGCTAAGGTTCAGTTGTAGTCGTTCATTAAATGCGACCACTCCCATGATTATCCTAAAGGTATTCAGACAACATTGTTCTGGGAAGAGCCGAAACTGGGATAGGAAGCGAAGAAGGAGGGGATGAAGGGGAAACCTAATGCCACCTTCCATAATAGCTTTAGTGTAAAAAGGCATGGCCTCCTCGGTGCCTACAATGGCATTGTGGCGAACAATAACGAAGTCATCTACAATCAAGTCGGGAGGAATAGAGTAATGGGTCTTAAAATTGATAATTTGTTGTTGACCCTTGACAATATATTTCCTCAGCCTTAAGGGCTCGACCTCATCGACCCCGACATTCTCACTTTGACGATGTCTCAGCATGGTTTAAACAGAAAAAGGACTCGAAAAAGGGGCTTCTTGGGGATAGGAGACCTAAAGGTCGTTACTGAGGACACAAGGAAGGAAACAGAAGACAGAAGGACGGTACAACACTACTAGAACATAAATGAGAAAAAAAAAAAAAGAAGGAAAATAGTTACTCACCAAATGAGAACGATTTTGATACAGAGGAGAGGTTGGTGGCTTCTTTTTCTGGGGGGTTGTCAACAGTCAAGATACCATTTCTCACATTTGCACCCTGAATTTTTGGGGCAAACATATTACTATCATTTAAATACATTCAAGATGCCATGTGAAATAGCAATATCACATTCGCCCCCATTATTGACTAAATGAAAACAAGGACTCCAAGAGAAAGCAAAGTCGATTAACCTTAAAGTCTACTTCATCAAGAATGTTTGAAGGAGTGCATTAAGTTCGTACTTTATAATGAGATTAACAATAATTTCGTGTCAAAAGACATAATGTAATACCAAAACTCCAACATTTTATCATGAAATATTTATATTTAAATAACAATTTATTTTTTCTTTCATTTTTTTAATTATGCAATTTGAAATTAAAATAATCACAAAAAAAATAAGAGAGGTGGAGGAGAGAAAAGAGAAAGATAGGTGTAGATTAATAAGGTTGTTTGACATTGGGGAGTTTGTAGATTAAAATTTCTAACATTTGGTGTCGTGTAAAGGAGATGATTTTTTTTAGCGGGAAAAAAAATTACGATAAATTTTATACCATTAGATCTGTGAAAAAAGAAAATAGAAAGTGAATATAATTGTATATTGCTTTGGTGCACTTTTCCATATACATGAGGAGGTGTATTTATAGTACAAGGATTTAGTAAAGTATCCTAAACTAACCGATGTGGGATAAACTTTATACATATATATATTAACACCCCCCCTCAAACTCAAAGAAGTAAAATAGAAATCAACTTGAGTTTGGAAACCAAATCAAGAAATCGGCCTGATAGATGTGTCTTAGTGAAGATGTCAACGGTCTAGTCAAATGAAGAAACAGAGAGAATATGAATTGTGCCTGGAGCCACATGTTGTCGTACAAAATTACAGTCAATCTCAATATGCTTGGTACGATCATGAAAAACATCATTGTGATCAATATGTATTTGCACTCCGATTGTCACAATAAAAAATACTAGCACCGAAATGAGAGACATCTAAATCTTCTAAGAGCCAACGAATCCTAGGCAATGTCAACAAGAGCATGGTAATCTCCCTCTGTACTAAATCGAGAGATAACAATTTTTTTTTTGTGTCAAGTGATGACAAAGTCTCCTAGAAAGAAACAATAACCAGTGATAGAATACGAAGAACAGTAGTACAATGAGTAGAGCAAGGGACAGTCAAAAATTGGCTGACATGATGAACAACATAGGCTATATTTGAGCCAGTAACAGTGAGATACACAAGACTACCTACCAATTGGCGGTAAAAAGTAGCATAAGGGAGAGGCGTGCCATCTAAGGAGTAAGTCGAACATTTTACTATAATGAGGTAGGTACAGTCTTGCAATCAGTGAGTCCAGCACGAGTAAAAAGATTAGAGGCATACTTGTCTTGAGAGAGATAATACCCTCTAGAGTCAGATGAGATCTCAAGGCCCAAGAAGTAGTTGAGAGAACCAAGATCCTTTATCTCAAAGTGTGTGTTGAGAAAATATTTGAGATTAGAAATACCAGAAATATCATCCCCATAAATAATCATATCATCAACATAGAGAAGTAGTAGAGTAGTGCCACGCTCAGACTTACAAACAAAGAGAGCTAAATCATAAGGGCTAGAAGAGGAACCAAAATCTCCAATGATAGCACTAAACTTTGCAAATCAAGCTTTAGGGGCTTGCTTGAACCCATATAGTGGACGACGGAGTCAACAAACCTGATGTGGTGAATGAAGATAGCTAGGAGGAGGCTGCATGTAGACTTCTTTAGTAAGGTCCCCATTAAGAAAGACATTTTTGAAATTCATATGATATAGTTTCCACTAGTGAGTCATAGAAACGGCTAATATGCTTCAAACTAAAGTGAGACGAGCAACTAGAGCAAAAGTCTCCTCATAATCAATATCATACTCTTGTGTAAACCCTTTGGCCTCTAGAAGAGCCTTGTAACGCTCAATAGAACCTCATAGCAAGTTTTGATCTTATAAACCCATTTACAACCAATAGCCTTTTGGTTAGAAGGAAGATCAATCAAATCTCAAGTATGTGTGTCAGCTAGTGTCTATAATTCCTCTGTCATTGTTTGCTGCCAATGAGGGTTAGAGCTAACCTCATGATAAGAGTGAGGTGCATGCTGAGAAAGAACAATGGAAAAACAGTGATAGTTATGTAAATGACCTAGAATGTTCCTTACCCAAGTGGAATGATATTACGAATGAGCAGGAGACTGAGTAACAATAAGAAGTGGTGTAGGGGGTTCAGGAGCTGAGTTAATGTCACTATCAGTGTGTGGTAAAGTAGGAATAGGATCAACAGGCAGGACAAGATCCTCTAGATGGTCCGTAGATTGGAGCTCTGATGAGTCTAGATGTAGGTCAACAAGATATAGATCAATGGATGGATCAGTAAAGATAGGAGAAATACGAGCAGATGAAAACTAAAACTGAGACAAGGAGGCGAACATCTTATGTTCCCAGAAGACATGTCAAGAAACATGAAGACGCTTGAAATATGGATTCCAACAACCCCTTATGCTCAATCCCAAAATACAAGAAACAACAAAGATGTGCCTGAGATTCCAACTTGGTACTTTCATGAGGCTAGAGTAAGACAAAACGTGTACAACCAAAAACTCGAAGAGAGTGGTAATCAAGCGAATTGTTATACAATCACTCATATGGAGATTGATTCTCACTAATAGGAGAGAGAATATGATTGATGGTATAGATGGCAGGAAGAGAAGCTTCACCCCAAAAACACTCAGGACACGAAGAAGAGATAAGAATAGCACAAACAATATCAAGAATATGACGATGTTTGTGCTCAACACGTCCATTTTGTTGAGATGTGCCCGGACAAGAAAGATGAGGAATGGTGCCATGTTGACTGAGAAAGTTAAGGAAGGTGGTGTCTCTATGTTCCATGACATTATTAGATCTAAAAACTTTAATGGGTCATGAGAATTGAGTTTGGACTATTTTAGAAAAATTATAATAAATTTGTGGCAACTGAGATCGAGTGTGCCAAAGATAAATGCAAATGAAGCGAGAATTGTCATCAATAAAAATGACAAAATACTTTGTCCTTCCCATAGTAACATTTGGAGAAGGTCCCTAAATATCAAAATAAACTAAATCAAAAAGGACAGAAGAAAAAGAATTACTTTTATTGAAATGGAAAGTTGGTTGTTTCTCAAGTTTACAAGACAAGCAATCAAGTTGTTCACTGTGAAAATGCCTTAACTAACTAGTAGAAATTAAATATTGTAGACGATTTAAAGAAACATAGCGCAAACGAGAATGCCAAAGACTGAAAGGAGAGTTGGTCGCTTCAGAAGCAACAACAATAGAAACGACTGAAGAATATAGTTGTTTTGGAAGATGAAGATGAACAAGCTCAAACAGACGTCCATGCTTGTGGTCTATCCCAAGGGTCTGTTTTGTTCGTGAATCCTGCACAATACAATTAGTGGAAGAGAATAGCACATTGAGTCTAAGGTTACAAAGTTGACCCACAGATACATGATTGAGAGTAAGATTAGGTATCTGATAAGTATGGGGAAGTTAAACATGGATGTAGTGACATATCCAATATGGTTGACATGAATATGGGATCCATCTGTAGTGTGAATGGGTAGAACAAAACCAAGAAATTTTGTGAAAGAAAACAACAATTCATCAGGGATCATGTGGTTGCAACATGCAGAGTCAAAGAACTAAGATGATATACCTAAAGTGACAGACAAAGTAGTAGAAGGCAGATTACCATATCCAAAAAGAATTTGTTTGATGATAGCCTCAGTATCCCTAGCTCTAAAAGAGGAAGAGGGCGACTCTGGTGGACAAGAGTCATTGACAGTAGCAGCAGCATAATGAGAAATAGGCATAGAGTTGTCCCTAGGCTGATTGCCTGATATGTATTGGTTGGTGTGAGATCAACCATCCTTTGTATTTGATGCCCAAATACCTTTCACCCATTTAGTGGACTCCCCTTGCTTTGGGTGGAAAATTTGCATATTGATGAATCAGCCATGGCCAAGAGCCAAGTCTGGGTGGTCCTATAAGGATGCAATTTGCAAAAGGGCATAATAGAATAATAATTCTCCAGGTACGCATTTGCGTCACTCTGATCCTCAATATTTTAATCATGTCATTGTAGTTCTTCAAATTTGTAATTGGTGTAACATTGATATAATAAAAAACGACATTTAAATTGAGTAGTAGAAGTTATTTGATGATGTGGATTAAAATTGAATTTAAGTAGAGGTTATTTGATAATTTAGAGTTATTTGTATGCAGTAATTCATTTAAATTGAACCAAGCCTAACCTAATCTACTTGAGCTGAGCGACACCCTTGGATGAAGATATTTTTTGAAAAATCTAATCAAAATATAATTTATTTTGTAGCCTTTGAAAATCTTAAATGATTTTTAAAAAATTAGTTTGAATCCAAATAATCTGGTAGATTTTATCATCTTAGGATTAAAAAAAAAAAGATTTTAGAACAAATCCATTTATAAGGTTGATAAACGAGTCAAACTTGAACAATTTTTAAACTCGTCTAAATAACGAGCCTAAAAAAACTCAACTCGAGTTCAACTCGTTTACACTCGACTCATTTTCTAAATGAATCGAATTTTAACAATTTTTTAGACTCGTTTACAAATACGAATTCGATAAACTTAGATCGAACTCACAAAATTCGACTCGATTATCAGTCCTCTCCGTTGGTACCAAACTTTATTTTCATGTAGCAACTGTAAGAATAAAATTAAGTTTTTAAAACTTTTATTAAATTTCCATTTTAATTTTGTGAATTTCAGTTGCAAATTTTTTGGTCCTATTTAGTGTGAATATTCAAGAATAAATATTATTGATCTTAAAATTGGTTTTATGGGTATTCAAGGCTAAACATTCAAATCCATTGAATATATATATATATATATATATATATATATATATCATTTGTAGGTTACATAGTAGCCAACGGTCAAAAAGAAATTGGAAAGTCAGCGTGTGCAAAACAATTGAAAACCATTGAATAGTAATCATGTTCCAAACAGCTGGAAAAGAAAAATTGAATAGTCATTGTGTGTACGTTAGACACACAGTGGCTATATAAAGTCTTTGAGAAATTATTTTCAAGTGAATAAAATAGAAATACTACAGTCCTCATTTCAGTAGACTTTTGCTCATATCAATTCTTTTATATTTTGGCCTATCTTTTTTGATTATCTTCTATTACTTTATTTTTGAGACAACTCGATTCGAGTCATGTTCACTTTATCCTTCTAGTGGACGTGACCACTGAGAAGGTGTTGCTACAAGTGTCTGGGTTGGATCTTGGAGTCGCTGGTGTCTGTCAATACCCTCATGTGGGGAGGCTCAGCTACTTTAGGACAGTGATCACACACGCCTCTCGAACTCGCAGGCCAGCTCATTCCAAATCTATTTATTTGGTTTATATAGATTGCATGTTTATATATTTCCTGTATTTATTGAAATTGCATGTTTAATTGTGGGAGGAAGTTATACTTAGTGCTTGTTTCATATTGAATAGAGTATATGTTAAAGATAATGAGAAAACTCCATATGAGATATGAAAGGGAAGAGTTCCTAACCTTAGTATCATGAAAATGTGGGGGTGCTTAGCTAAGATAGTTATTCTTGAACCAAAGAGAAAGAAAATAGGTCCTAAGACTATAGACACCATCTTTATAGGATATGCCCAAAATAGTAGTGCTAATAGATTCTTAGTTATTAACACGAAAATTAGTGAAATTTCAAACAATACTATAATTGAATCTAGAGATGCTACATTTTTTGAAGATATTTTTCCTTTTAAAAATACAATGCCTAGTCAAGTAAGAGAAACACTTTTAACTAGTGATCAACCTTCTACTAGTTCTATTGCTCCAATAGAGAAAATATAGAACAACATGTAGAGCTAAGGAGAAGTAAAAGACCAAGAATAGAGAAAGACTTAGGAGAAGGATTTTTTACTTTTCTAGTAGAAGGAGAGCCAACGACATATAAAGAAGCTATATCTTCTATAGATGCACCTTTTTGGAATGAGGCTATTAATAGTAAAATTGAATCTATATTGCTTAATAATATATGGGAGATAGTAGAATTGCCTCCTGGAAGCAAAGCTATTGGGTGTAAGTGGGTATTTAAGAAGAAATTAAAACCTGATGGGAGTATAGATAAATATAAAGCTAGATTGGTGGCTAAAGGATTTACTCAAAAGAAAGAAATAGATTATTTTGATACATACTCGCCTGTGACTAGTATTACTACCATTAGAATACTAGTAGCTCTAGCATCTATCCATAACTTAGTAATACATCAAATGGATGTTAAAACCGCTTTCCTAAATGGAGATTTAGATGAATAAATATATATGAAACAACCTGAGGGGTTTATGGTGAAAGGACAAGAACATAAGGTTTGTAAGTTAGTGAAGTCTTTATATGGCCTTAAACAAGTTCCTAAACAGTGGCATGAGAAGTTTGATAAAGTAATTCTAGAGTATGGTTTTCAAATTAATGAAAGTGATAAATGTTTATACTACAAGGATAGTGATGTTGGTTGTGTGATTTTATGTCTCTATGTAGATGATATACTAATTTTTGGGACAAACTTGGAAGTCGTTAATAATGTTAAATCTTATTTATCTACTAAGTTTGATATGAAAGACTTGGGAGAAGCCTATGTGGTCTTGGGAATGAAAATAGAGAAAACATCAAATGGAATATCTCTAAATCAATCTAGCATCATAGAGAAAATATTGAAAAAGTTTGGTTTTTATGATAGTAAGTCTGTATCAACACCATATGATCCTCATGTACATTTGAAGAAAAATAAAGGAGAGCTGATTTCACAATTAAAGTACTCACAAATGATTGGATCTTTATTATACATAGCAAATAAATCTAGACCTGATATCTCGTATGTCATAGGGAGACTAAGTAGATATACACATAGTCCGAGTAAAGAGCATTGGGTTGCCTTAGAGAGAGTCTTTAAGTACCTTAAAAGAACCTTAGACTACTCTTTATGTTATAGTGGATTTCCTAGTGTAGTTGAGGGCTTTAGTTATGCAAATTGGATCACCGATAGTTTAGATATAAAATCTACTACTGGTTATGTCTTTCTGTTAGGAGGAGCAGCCATATCTTGGGGATCTAAAAAACAAACTCTAATATCAAGAAGTACTATGGAGTTAGAACTTATAGCCTTAGATACCACGTGTGCTGAGACTGAGTGGATAAAGAATTTATTACTAGAGATATCTCTAGTGGAAAAACTCATATTTGCCATTTTATTACACTGTGATAGTAAGGCAGTGATTGAGCTTGTGAATCAAAATCATAATAACAAAAAGATAAATAGACATATACAAGTGAAATATAAATCAATAAAGAAAATGCTGAGTAAAAGCATAATCTCACTAGACTTTGTGAAGTCTGAGCAAAATATAGCTGATCAGCTAACTAAAGAGCTTTCGAAGAAAGCTGTCTCAGAACTGTCGAAGGGGATGGGCTTAAGCTCACAAGGGAGTCACTTAGGGAGGTAACCCAACTTCTGTGATTGGGGACTCCATGAAGGAAGTTCAATGGGTAGAACCAATTCATACTGCGTGATTCATTAGCACTATTATTTAGAAAATATCCAAGGGGAGATATTTTCCTACTCATCCCTATGGCAGAAGTGCATATGTAGTGTGACAGTAAAGAAGAGTTTTACCCTGAATGAGACCGAGGCAGGAACACTCCTGCAGGGTATTATGCACATGTACCCTTGGAGGGCTCACCTAAGTTAGAGTAGTCGTGAGGCTGCGACTATGAGAATTGGGCTATTCTCTAGAAACTCTCATGAGAATCAAGATCAAGTGCAAGGCCATTAATAGCATTGACCCGCGAATCTTGACCAATATTGATATTGTGTGTGTGACATGTTGAACTCTGGTCCAAAGGATCTAGTTCAAGCCTTTGGTCACTATGATCCTTCAGAGAAAAACTGTTAACACTAAGTGAAGTTCAAGTCCGAAAGACACTTACACCTATTGCACAGTATAATAGTTGCTCATATTTTCTATATTATAGTATATATAAAATATTTGAAATATTTTGAAGTTTCAAAAACTTATGGGGGATTGTAAGAATAAAATTAAGTTTTTAAAACTTTTATTAAATTTCCATTTTAATTATGTGAATTTCAGTTGCAAATTTTTTGGTCCTATTTAGTGTGAATATTCAAGAATAATTATTATTGATCTTAAAATTGGTGTTATGGGTATTCAAGGCTAAACATTCAAATCCATTGAATATATATAGATATATCATTTGTAGGTTACATAGTAGCCAACAGTCAAAAAGAAATTGAAAAATCAGCATGTGCAAAACAATTGAAAACCATTGAATAGTAATCATGTTCCAAACGGCTGGAAAAGAAAATTTGAATAGTTATTGTGTGTACGTTAGACACACAGTGGCTATATAAAGTCTTTTCAAGTGAATAAAATAGAAATACTACAGTCCTCATTTTAGTAGACTTTTGCTCATATCAATTCTTTTATATTTTGGCCTATCTTTTTCGATTATCTTCTATTACTTTATTTTTGGGGCAAATCAATTCGAGTTAGGTTCATTTCATCCTTCTAATGGACGTGACCATTGAGAAGATGCTGCTGCGAGCGTCTGAATTGGATCTTAGAATCGCTGGTGTTCGTCAGTACACTCACGTGGGGAGGCTCAGCTATTTTAGGACAGTGATCACACACGCCTCTCGAACTCGCAGACCAGCTCATTCCAAATTTATTTATTTGATTTATAGAGATTGCATGTTTATATATTTCCTGTATTTATTTAAATTACATGTTATATGATCTAAATATTGTTTGCAGGTTTAATTTCGAGTTTTAGATTACAACACTCATAATTATATTGCTCACATCATAATTCTAATAATTATTGATTTGCCCAAAAATTTAGTAGCAATTTTTATTAATTCCAATTATAAATATATGCTTAAAATCTATAATTATTTTTACAGCAACAGAGATTAATATTTAGTCATGCGGTAGTTCCCATCATTCCTAGTAGAGACATAAAGTCAAGGAAACTTCCCCACTCCTCACCTTTTTCATTTGTCGTAGAATGATAATGTAATAAATAATGAGTTATAATGGCCCCATCACCCCCGGAATTTTTAACCAATCACAAATCATTCCTTGGAGACCAAGTTCGAGTGATCTCCAACCGCAAGACATTGGGGTTTCTTCCATTCTTTTGGTCTTAGTTCTTTTAGGTTGAGTTGATAATCATCTTCTTTTCTTTTTTTTTTGATAAAAAATGCAAAAAAAAAAAAGTGTTTCTAGTTGTAGAAACCCAACTCAGAAACATATTTTTTGATAAAAAAAAAACTCAGAAACATATTCATGAAAATACTTTTTTGAATATAGGTGTTGAATTATTTTACATGAAATTGGTCTTCACAATGAAAGTACAATGCAATATGAATAGTTTTAAGAGAAATATTGATGGTCGCTAGATAAATCTATTTAAGATCGTTGAATAGACTTATTGAAACTTGACCTATTTATATATATATATATATATAGAATATTCAAATTTACGTCAATTACTCTCTCCAGTTCGACAGTTGACCATTATAAGTTCATCAAAATATTTGAATCTCTTAAAACACTCCGCTGATTTTTTTGAACATTTCAACACCCTGCCGTCCAACGTGTATCAAATAATTTTTCAAATAAGTTCTCAAGATTCAAAGAGGAGACCAGAGTGTGATGACTTTTGGTTATAATAATGGAATATGTGTTGCAAGCACACGTATAAATATTTTTATTTTCTGAGGAAAAATTATCAAATGACTGATGCTATAAAACTTCCAACAATGGTTTTAGGTGTTCATCATTTTTCATTAGAGATAATAGAGTTTTGTCCATCGAATCCTTTTGAAATTTTATTTTGCTCACTCGAAGGTTAAAAATCTTACATTGCAATCCAAATTCCTTTTAAATTCAAACCAATACATCTCTTTTGTTTTGAATTAGCGTATAATTTTTCGAATAAAATGACAAGTTTCTGCCATTTAATGAAATTTTAGATATTAGTTTTGATTATATAAGGGACAAAGTAAAAATTTTAAAATCTTTAAGAGAGAAAATGTTCCACTGTTGCACTGGAACCGAGGGGAGCTGCTGGACATGTTCATAGTCAATGTACAGTGAGTAGAAGAAAGTGATTGCCATCCACTCCTCCATTCATTGCTTGGAAAGGTTGCTCTTGCTTTATGATAAAACAATTTGAAAACACCAAACTTTTTTCTTTATCAGAATGTCCTGATTTTGATTGATTAATCTTGTTATTGTTCAAATCCTTTAAACTAAACCTAAACCCAAATACTCCATATTGATTTAGTATAGAATTAGCAAACTTTTTTAAATATTTATCAACTATGATTACAAAGATTTATATAATATTATCCCAATCCTTTATATTAGGAATGATTAAAAAGAAGAAAGTAGAAGGTGTGAAAGACTTAAAACAGGAGAATCTTATCATAAATTTGTCTTGGTCATGAAAACAATTGGCTCCAAGACAAGGAAGCTTAGAAAGGTCGTTGACTTATACTTGACTATTTCTCTATCACCCAATCAGATTTCGTAACGTGGCAATCACTCACACAGTACAAACACAATGAAAGGCTCATCTCATTGGATAAATAATCAAGTCCAACGTAAGCTACATATCTCAGCAGATACAAAATTTCGTTAGTCCAATGACAATACTGTATAAAATGAATCATTTGTTCCACTTTCCTTTCGTTTTCCTTAAAGAAAGAGAGCTTGACTAGGAATTGACGATCTCTCTCTCTCTCTGCATATACATCCAAACAACACAAGCCCATATGTCCTCTGTTGTATATATATTTACTTCCATTGTCTGGTTTAGCTTTGTGGTCTCTTGTGTAGCAATAGTAGCACTGTTGAGTTAGAGCCTCGAGATTTCTGCAATATCAAGAAAGTCTTGCTTGGGTTAGTCTCTCTCTCTCTCTCTCTCTCTCTCTCACACACACACACAAATACACAGATGATTATAACATGTCGTGCATAATTTGGAGGATGTGAACTCATATTTAGTTGATGATTTTGGAGTTTCTTTGGTCGCTGCTTGTGGGTGAAAGTAAACCACTGCTTTGCCAGAGAAAAAGAGGGAGCTTGCACCATTGTACTGTGTATGAAAATGTTTGTGAAGAATGACTTTTTTGGTTACTGAGAAAAATTGGAGGAAAGAAAAGTAAATCAGATTTTTTTTTCAATCTTTGTTCCATGATTGATTAAATACTTGTAACATGTTCAGTAACATCATGTCTTCAATTTGTTTTTTCTTTGCCACATTGTCTATCCAATTTAGCAGAGTATTAATGTGTGTTAGCCATTTGATTGGAAAAATGTACGTGTAAGAAAATAGAATTCATGCTTCTATGTATAGATTTTGTGTTAATTAAGAGTCAACAGATGATATTAGTGTGGTCATACTACCCTATATCACTGATTTAGATCAATTACTAATTGAGCATTTAGGTTCTTAGTCTTAGAGGCAAACTAAATGCTGCTATGTGTTGTTTAGTTGATCGACTAGGAATATTATTATTTTTTTTTAGTTTTTTTTTAAATTTATATATATATATATATATATGTATATGTATATTGGGGAGCGGGAGGGCAAAGAGGAGAGAAAGGGGGCTTGAACCCTAAACCTTAAGAAGACAAACCTTCACAAAACAATGAATATTATTTGACCAAAGACTCGTTGATATTTTTTATTTTTTTATTATTATTATTTTTTTTAGAGGGAGATTGGAACCCTTAATCTTAAGATG
>CAUOFW020001789.1:0-70628 GCA_963454935.2 Ilex paraguariensis
AAGTGTCTAATAGTGAGGCCAAGTACAAGGCGCTCTGCTGGCAGGAACTCGATATTGCATACTCGGTCGGGATTAGGCATCTTTGGGCTTTCCTGCGACTCCCAGCTGGTAGTGAACAAGATCAACAATGACTTCGAGGTTCGGGATAGCAGAATGAAGGCATATCGTCAAAAGGCAAAATCTAGAATGGAGAAGTTAGAAAAAGTGGTTGTTTCCCAGATTTCTAGAGATCACAACACCCACGCCGATGCATTAGCCTGTCTAGCTTCGGCATTGGCCTTGGAGGTAACTCGACACATCATCATTGAAAATTGGGAAAGCCCGAGGATAGAAGAAACAAAGGCTGAACAAGTATTGCCAACTCAAATACAAGCACCTTCGGGGTGGATGAACCCCATAATCGCATACTTGACGAAAGGAGTGCTCCTCGAGGATATCAAAAAGACTAGGAAGGTCAAACTTAAGGCACCCAGGTTCTAGACGTCTGTCGATCGTCAACTATACAAGAGATCATTTTTGGACCACATTTACTCTGTGTCCTCCAGAATAAGTGGTCCCTTTGCTCTATGAATTTATGAGGGTATATGTGGGAGCCATACAAGAGGAAGATCCCTCGCACATCAAGCAATGACCTAAGGATATTGGTGGTCGTATATGCAGAAGGATGCAAAGAGCTACGTTCAAAAGTGTGACAAATGCCAAAAATTTGCCCCCATTATCTAACAACCAACAAGAGATTTGAACTTACTGACAAGTCCTTGGCCGTTCTCTCAGTAGGAAATGGACATTGTGGTACCTCTCCTGAGGGCCCCATCGGGCAAGAAATTCTTGCTGGTGGCGACTGATTACTTCACCAAGTGGATTGAGGCCAAGCCCCTGAGCCGTATTTGGGACGTAGAAATGAAGAAATTTGTATGGCAGAACATTATCACTCAGTTTGGAATCCCTCGGGCGATCTTTATTGACAATGGAATTCAATTCAACAGTGGCCCATTCAGAGAATTCTGTTTAGGATTCACAATGAGCAACACTTATTCCATGCCAACCTACCCCCAAAGTAATGGACTAGCAGAGGTCTCAAACAAAGACAGTGCTAGCTAGAATCAAGAAGAAACTTGCGAAGACAAAGGGAAAGTGGACTGAGGAGTTATTCAATGTGCTATGGGCCTATAGGACCATGCTGAGGACTTCAACGGGGGAAACACTGTACGCCATGACATATGGGGTTGAGACTGTTATCCCATTGGAGGTAGGACTTCCAACGATACGAAGTCAAGCCTTTGAGTCAACAAACAATGATTAGATTCTTGCTAGAGATCTCGATTTGGCTGAAGAAAGAAGAGAATTTACATCTATCAAACTGGCACGGTACCAAGGGAGAACTGTCAAGACAACACTAGAAAAAGGTCCGAACGAGAAATTTCCAAGTAGACTTGGTGTTGTGCAAGGTGATGGGCACCGCTCGGGAATCCACTAATAGGAAACTTGGTCCCACTTGGGAAGGCCTTACAAAGTAATTACTGTGGGGGGCACAAGCGCATATTACAAGACATGGATGGCAATGACGTAATCCGACTTTGGAACGTATCGAATTTGAAAAATATTTTTATTAAACTGGGTCTTAGGCTTTGATTCTAGTTGTATGATTAACACGAGTCAAGTGCTCGGACGTTATGGGCACGATCCCGAGAGGTGTCAGATTCCACCCTTGGAGCAACACCCTCAAAAGATCAACACGAGCCAAGCGCTCGTTCATTAGGGGCACGACCCCGAGGGGTGTTTGACTCCACCCTTAGAGCAAGACCCTTAAAAGATCAACATGAGCCAAGCGCTCGATTGTTAGGGGCACGACCCTGAGGGGTGCCAGGTTCCACCCTCGGAGCAACGTCCTCAAAAGAACACGAGCCAAATGCTCGGTCGTTAGAGGCACGACCCTGAGAGGTGGAATACCTAAATATTTTTGACATTCTCATGATCGGTAATAGCATTGTGAAGATCATCAGTTAAAAGGTTTGCTTGGTGTTCACCTATTAAGAACTCTTTCCTTATGGTTTCAACATGAGGTCTTACTGCCTTGGTTTTCACTTTCATGCTACGCCTAGAGGCAAGGGAAGGAAAAAAAATGAAAGAGCACATAAGGAGAGAAAGAGAAATTTCATTAAACAAAAAGGGGCTTTGCGTCCCTTAAAGCATACAAAAGGAAAGGGGATTATATAAGCAAGGAGTACAAACAGAACAATTAAGAATTCCCGGGCCCTTCGGGATCTGCAAGCTCATTAACGCTGGCTTCCTTATCGCCGAGTCCACTGTGCCGCCTTAATGGCTCCTCCCCAACCCCTAGTATCTCTTCAAGCTCGGTGTCATGTGCCCCCATAAGGATGGGGGAGGAGGAGAAGGAAGATCATTGCTATGGTCGACGGGCGGAAGAGAAGGGAGAACAGGGGAAGGCCGATCATAACCATTACTAAGTGTGATAGGATCATTGGGGCCCTCGGTTGAACCCTTTTGAGCAGCCCTAGACTGCAGCTGATCCTTAGGGATGATCTCTTCATCAGGCTCCCCGAGGACATTATGCATCTGGAACAAGTCTGAGCCTGTGTCAATGTGGGCAGCGTGCAAAGTGGCATCCCAACCTCGCTTGAAAGCCTTCTACTTTGCTTTCTCGAAGGTAGGGACCATCTGATCTTGGGTGACCAGCCACACCCTTTGACACTCCTGTTGTAGCCTCTTGTGCTCCCCCGCCTTCTCTGCGGTCAAGGAGTTAAATTTGGCTGTCAACTCATTGATAAGGGCCTCAGAGTCCTACAACTTGACCTCGATGGTGGACATCCAAAGTTCATACTCCTCGACCTTCTTGATGGTCGCGGCCTCACCTGCCTTTATCTTCTCCAAGTTAGCATGAACGACATCTCGCTGGCGAATGAGCTCGGTAATGTGTCGGGTCTGGTTGACGAGCGTTTTCTCCACCCCGCGGATGTGTTTATCCTTGGAGGTCAGGGCCCGTTTGGAATTCTTCACCGCCTACTTGTACTCCCAAAAAAGATTAATGACAGCCCCCATTTGCTAACAGGCCTGAGAATATGAAAAAGAAACTTAAGTCAGGAATGGCCAAATACACAAAGCAAAAGTAAATTTAGGCAAAAGATGCACTTACCACTATGTTGCTCTAGACAACGCTTTGAAGAAGTCGGTTGTCCCCATAGCCTTGATAAACGGCCATGTCGGCCTCAGATTGGAGAGTCCCAACGACGACAAACGCAACGTCGGGGGATTGAAGGATGGAATCCGCCTCCAATAAAGGGCGGGCCCCTTCTGGTGACTGCCTGGGGAGCCCATTCAGCCAAAGTGACTGGGCCCATGACATCATGTCGGAGCTTCTGCTAACGTTCTTTGGACTCTCGGGTTTGTCGGTCCTTTTGTTGATCGTCCGAGGGGAGACTTGGCGACTTGGGCCCTATTCCCTTGGCGGGATAACGGGGTCCCTAGATGGTTGAGGACATGGCGGCGATGGAGGTAGTTATCTGCGAGGTGAAGTCGGCAGCGGGATGATGGGGGCAGTATTCGAAGGCCCGACAAGCCCCGAGAGCCTGGCTCTCCTTGCTGCGGCAGCAGCCTCCATCGTTGCAGCGGTAATAGGTGGTGGATTGAACATGTCTTCAGGTGAAGGGGTGTGCTCAAATTCTCGGTCTGGATCTGCTTCGATGTCCTCTTCTTCTTCCTTTTCCTCTTCTCACTCAGAAGAACGATCCTCCCAGAGTGAAGGGTCGAATGGTGGAGGAATTTGAGGGAATTTGCTATAGGTTGGCCGGTAGCCAAGGAGGACGTGTGTGGCGCAGGAGAATGGGTCGGCCCAGTTGGAGGACCAAACTTTTAGAAAGTCCTCGAACCTGACTAAAGACTTAAGAGGTTGAGCCGAGTCACGCTGGTATCCTTCTACAAAATAGGGATGATGATGACATGGTGTCGAACAAATCTCAAGAATATGTGCAAGACACACCTTCATCCGTTGACACCTTGGGGCAGAACAATCCGTCATACTTGGGCCAGTCTCCTTTTTCCCAACTATCGCTAAGCATGATTAGATCGTCAACATACCCCTTGTCTGAGTCCGACATGTGGGTGACTAGGTACATGGAAGTGTCCCGAGCCTGGAGGTAATACCTGTGCCCGACAACTAACCTTAGGTCATAGCATAATAGGATTTCGTCTACCCCTAAGTCTACCCCCAGCCGAGCATTCAGGGCAACTACACCCGTGACTATCCTAAAGAAGTTCACACCACATTGGAGAGGGAAGAGCTTCAGTTGCATCAACATCTTCAGTAACAGAGGGTGAAGAGGGAAGGTCAGCCCCCTTTCATGATGGTTTTAGTCCAGAAGGGCATCATGTCTACACTTCCTACGTCCCTCCTATGGTAGAGAGGATTGAAGGGGAAGGTGAAATCAGGCTCAAAAATTTGGTATCTAACCCTAAAGGCTTGGATGTTCTTGTCAGTCACCTCAGTTCTTCTTAGTTTACGGTTGGCCCTAGCCATGGTAGGTGCCCCCTCCACTGTTCTAAGGGTTCTAGCCATTGATGGGTTATAAAAAGAAATATAGAAGAAATGACAAGTAGACTCGAAAGGAGGGAAGTACTTATAGGAAGAGGATCTTTGAAAAGAGTGCTCGGAGGGTTACGAAAGAGTGCTCAGGAGATGGAAGAAGAACGCTCGAGAGTTGATTGCTAGAAGAAAGTTTAGAGTTGCAAAGTTCTGAAATGATGGAAACATCTCCTATTTATACCCTGCTGAGTGGGCGGGAATCGAAAAGGCAGATTATAATTAGGAAATTTAAAAAAGACGGCGCAAGATGTGCAAGTAACTACTCCTATTTAATAGGCGGTCCGGCAAGCCTCCAATCTCCTTGCGCCACCTGTCCTATTTCATAAAAAGAACGGAGGTTGGGGGGCAGTTAACGGGACTTTAGGCGGCTAAGCAGCCACCACACCAACACGTGTAAAGAGGTAGCCATTACGAAGCTCAAAAGACGCCAAGGAGTGGGGCTGAGGAAGAATGGCTTGGAGGAGCTGAGTACATATACTAACACCCGCATTTAATATTTCATGACCACCCATTTATGGCGATGTGAGTGGTTAAGACTAGGTTATTAATGAGCCCCTACCTCCTCGTGACCTAGGCTTGCAGTCATGATGGCTAGACGTTAATGGCTACTACACTGAGTATGCCTCCTCGGTGTACCCCGGGGTACTGTTCCCCCGAGAATTAAACACTCAGTAGTAGGTGTGAGGCACCGATCAAAGACACTTGAGTGCTCAGGAATAGCCATAAGTGCTCGGCATGTCCCCGAACACTTGTCCTATCATCCTAGCATTAATTATGTGAGGATCTGGGTGGAGAACACTCAGATCATGTGGGTAAGAGTGCCAGTCATTGAATGTTCAGATAGGACTTGAGGCCTTTGCACTCATTACTACTTTCGGTAGAAATACTGCTCAGAAAAATGAACAAAGGTATGCAAGACTAAACTAAGACAAAAAATATAGTGTGTTCAAGCCTCTAATCTGATACTGACTTACACTTCGGAGGGGATAATCCGGGTGTTCACCCGACCACTTTTCTGACCTTGTGGTTGTTTTAGGTTCACCATATAGGCGACCACTATCTCAATCTATTGCAGGAAATCTCCTGTGCACTGGGGCAAGCCTAGCTCCAAGCAAAACATACAACTAGATAAAAATGTGAGTATGAAAGAATGAGAAAGGAATAAAATAGTATTACTATTAATTTATGATTGAAATTCGTGGGATTAAATATTTGACTATTAGCTATCCACGTAGCCGTAAAATGGAAGATGAAATGTTTCAAATTCCATTTGATTAATTAATATATTTATTGCCAGAAATTTGTATCGTCTACAAAGCTACACATCAATTCATATTAGATAAATGGTAAAATAAACTTTATGATGATTATGGCTGGCATAATAGTTGTATTAATGATAATCTATTATTTTTCATAAAGTAAAGATGAATAATGGATTTATTGTAAACAAAAAAGTTTATGAGAAGTAAATGAAAGAGGGATAGTGTCATTAACTCAGGAAATAAATAAATAAAAGTATAATAAATAATAATTATTGTGAAAATGGAAGTATATGAAGAGTCATTTGAATATATAATTAATATTAGGTAAATTAGAAAATAAAAAAAGTGCAATACATGGAACAATAATTCTTGTGGAAATAGAAGTATATGAAAAGTCATTTGAATATATAATTAATATTAAGTAATTAAATAAATAAGGATATAGGTACCTTTCATATTTTTTATGGGGACAAAATAGGTAATAAAAAGTTTTTCACTTACCTTCTTTTTATTAGTAGTGTATATAAATATATATATCCAAAATATTGATCACTCATTAAATTCGTATGTTGGACCCTTAACCGTTCCTTGCATATACTAACACATTTTATTTTAATAACAATAAATTGATGTCACATGATTGCCACCCAATTAATTCTACATGTGCTAACATACATAAAATAATAAAGTCATATCTCATGTCAACATTCTTATTTAGATTTTCACACTTAAATAAAACAAATCACCCTATAATCATTATTTATAAATTATCTCTAAATATTAAAATATTCATCGTTCAGATTCATGTCTCATATAATTACTCGTAATTAAATACTGATTGTCAATTCTACGCATGCATGTCACATGTGAATATTCTTATTATAAATATTATATGTTTGTCATACTTGTTTGGGTTTTACAATTTTTTCATCCTTAGGAATTTCGTTCCCAAAATTTGACTTACCAATCTGAAACAAGTAAAGATATTTCTTTGTGTTTTTAGCTATTTCAATTTTAAATCTAATGACTAAAAATAAGTACTCGCATCTAAACCCCCACACAAAATAAAATGTCTAATCACTTTGTTCGGGTGTCACAATCATCGTCATCCTTTCCTTCTTCCTCCTCCTTGTCACCCTCCTCTACTTCCTTGGAGTTTGTGACATCAAACACAATAGAGGGGATAGGCAGAGTGGGAGGCTGTGTAGAAGTGCCAGCCCCAGGAGTAGGTGGTGGAAAATCCGGTGCAACAACTGGTGGGGGTACCTCAGGGATAGGCTCTACTGGGAACATCTACATATAAACCCTTTTCATCATCAGAGTCAACAGTTATAGAGTTCCCCCAAACTCATCCAATTTCCCCTCAATCCCAGCCAGCCGCTCGAGAATAGTCATCCAGGGGGTGGATGTGGAAGTAGATGGTCTAGCTGTAAATTGCTCAACCCTCTCCTCATGGTGCTCGGACCCTTTAGTCATAGCCTTCCTTTTTCTTGCTACTTTGTTTGCCTATTGGGCCAAACTCAGGCAGGGATAGCATGTCACTGGGGGAGATGGTGATCTTGATCTGTAAACAAAGCTTGGTGACCAAGTGGGCATAGGGCATGTTCGCCCTAGGCTTTGTGGCCTGGGCGTAATCTTTCATCACCTCCCAAGCCATCAATCTGATGTCCATCCAAGAGCTGGCCATGAACTCATAGAGAGGGCCATCTTTTCTACCCTAGGCTCTTCTCTGCTCCTCATGGTAGGACGTTGTAATGGAGAATCTTGTGCATAACTCCATATGCATCCTTGAGGCCCCCAACTTGGATTTTGCCATTAAATTCTGTGGGGGTTTTTGTACATCAAGTGTGCATACTCATGGAGTTGCTTCCTCTCTTCATCATCATGAGGGTTGTTGATTCTATCAGGAGGAGCCCTTTGACAATGCAACACCTAAGCAATGACTGCCACGATGACATCAATTTCCCCCCCCGTATAGTGGTTCTCAAAAGCTCTAACTCAACATCCATGACCACCAATCTATGATAAAATTCTCGACAAAAAGGGAGCATATACCCCTTCACCTCTTGGAACCAAAATTGCAAACCATGATTCTCAATGGTTTGAACAACAACATCATCTAGCCCCAAAGTAGGTCTATCTACCTAACGCTCATATGTCACATTTCTAACCCCCAATGGTCTCCATATAGGGGTCGCTTTTATTTTTCTTTATTTGGTCCCCACTACTAGGGCATATTTCATCCTCCATTTTTGGGTCTCCATGCCCACTTGTTTCGTCGGGGCAGGACCCGCTTGTTTTGTGCGGGCTATCAAAGCCAATAACACACCAAAAGCCAAGAATGGGAGAACCCACTCGCAAATCAAAGCAAAAATATCAAAAGTTTGAGAAGAGGACTTACCATTACTTGCCATGATCACCAAATTCAAACCTTGAGTGAAGTAATTGTGGAATTAGATGGAAGCCCAAAGGATTTTAGATGGCTTGGAGGGTTTCTATGAAGAGGCAAGGGTGTTTTAGAGGAGAAGAAATAAAAATTATGAAATGAGAACCGGCTTTTCTCCTTTTAAAACCCTCAATTTTTGTAAATTAGGGCACAAGGTACCGGTACCTGAGTGTTTTGTCTTTTAGGTACTGGTATCTCTTTGACTTGGTATAGGTACCTGCCCTTAATTCTGCAAAATTTTTTCTTTGCTGCTCTTTCTCACTCCCATTCCCATTTATCTAAATTATTTGACTCCAAAACATTCTAACAACCTACTTCCTAACTTAACTACCCAAAAACATAATTCACGCTACTGAATCACACTGTCTGACTTTGCTTAAATTTATTTGTGAAATTGTAATGCGATTTAATTCTTGACGATTTCAAAACACATGTAATGGAGTTCTAGATTAAACAAAATGAATACCATTAATTAAAGCACAAAACAAAGTCCATGGTATTCCCTTCCTATCCTACTCACTACATTTTAAAACACTAGGTGATCCCTAGCGGACGAGTTTTTCCTGTGAAAGTTTACAGTGAAGTTACCTACAAACTTTTCTCTCTTTCCCTTTTTTTTACCCGAACTAGTTACCCATGAGTCGTACCATAGATTTAAATGCTATTCAAAAGTACTCACCTACACATCTCCCTTCAAGAATCGTGTGTGCGTGTAATGACCATGCAATTTTAAACGACTTACCTAAAAAGCTCCATATCCATTTTAGCTATCCAAATTCAGTTTTGATGCAATTCCGACCAAGGATTTTTTCTCAGAGTGAATCACTCTGTAGTTATAGTGACTTTCCCTCAATGTTTATACGTAAGGCAGAATCTTGTATTCAAAAATGAAGGATAACTCACATATAATCCCAATTTGAAAAGCACATTAAACAATTGAAACGACCTTGGCATAATCTCATGAATGGAATGTTAGGAAAATTTAAGACAGTATCATTGACTTCTCTTTTCCTTTAGAATGTACTTTTACAATGTATCCTTGAGATAAAAAAGGACTTTTTCGGTTACAACATGGCCTTGGGTGAGGACTAAGAGAAACGAACGGAAAAAGGAGTTCAAAGTGAAATCCCACAATTCACCTTTTTGGTGCATCATTCATTTTTTTTTCCAATCCCCCTTCATTTTAATTCCATTTTTTTCTTTCTTTCTTTTTTCTTTTTGCCCTTTTCGACCCTTTTCTTGTTGTTTTTGCCTTTTTCAGCCCTTTTTTTTTTCTTTTCTTCTTGCTTTTGCCTTCGTTTTTTTTCAATTCATGCTTACATCATCCATTTGTTTCATTTCCCACTATCACATTCCCTTCTTCAATATAAGCATTGCTCATCTTGGGATAACTAAGGTAGGATAAATGTATTCCACCTGGCTTGGTAAAAAATGTGGTTAAGGAAACACAATTTGTTAATTTATAGCTCAATCATGGTGACTAGGGACAATATTTTTAACGGAAAGGCTAAGGCTCAAGGTTGATCAAAGAAGGCCTAAAATCATTTCTCAAAGATACATGGCCAAGTACTACTATGCATTTTAGATCAAGTCAATTAACTATCATTTTGCACACTAACCAAAGTAAGAATAATGAGACTATTGAACAAAATTGAATTTGAAAGATTTTTCTTTTGAGTACATGTAAGTTAACCCTCCAAAGAGGAATGGCACAATGGCTCACAATAGTACTTTGTTCATCTCCATTATTTATGTCAAACTCTTTAAGATGTGAATCTCCTTTGGTAAATTGCAAAAACTTACACCTTCATGATGCACTTTGGTTGAGTTTGACTGAAGACATGCATGTGCTACTTAAGCATAGGGTAATAACAGGTCCCAAAATAGTTAGGAGGAAAAATATAGTTCAATATCAGATATTTTTATATTTTTTTTCAAAAAATTTTAAAATTTCGTCAAACCTTTTCAACTTATTATCAACAACATGGTTTATTATATAAATGATGCATCTCACCACAACATGGTATTATCAACAAAAATGATGTATCATGCAAATGGCGCACCTCTCCCCCCAACTTGAACTAAGCATTGTCCTCAATGCAACAAAAAAGAAATGCAATGAGATGAAATAAATTTAATATAAGAAGGATAAGTAAACACCTCACACTGAGCTTTAACAAAAACACCGCTAGCTACAAAAACAAAGGAAAACACTGTATACGATAGAAAGTAAGTCAATAATTTAACTAGTGAAACAAAGTAGTAAGAAAAATAACTGTACACTAACATTTAAACAACTATGCCTCAACAAGATCCGAGTAGATCAGATTAACCAACTCCTCCTCGACTTCCTAAAGTTCAAAACCCTCAATGAATGGTTTAAGTCTTTGGCCATTGACCTTGAATGTCTTGCCATCCTCCAGATTTCTATGTCCACGGCTCCATGTGGGTAGACCACCTTGACAATGTAGGGGACATCCCATCTAGATCAAAGTTTTTCTTAGAAAATGGAGAGGCTAGAATTATACAAGAGCACTTTTTGGTCGGGAATGAATATTTTCCTTTCAATGGAATTGTCATGAAATATTTTAGACCTTTCTTTGTGAATTCTAGAGCTCTCATATGCATCTCGATGGATTTCTTCTAACTCATTTATCTCCAATTTCCTATGACTTGCAACTAGTCCTAGATTAAAATTCAAAGTTTTTATGGCCCAATATGCCTTGTGCTCCATCTCCACTGGAAAGTGATAGGCCTTGCCATAGACTAACCTATAGGGAGACATACCAAAAATGGTCTTATAAGTGGTGCGATAATCCCATAAGGCATCAGTCAATCCAAGTCACCAATCCTTTCGATTAGGGTTAACTATCTTCTCAAGTATGTTCTTTATCTCTCTATTGGCCAACTCGGCTTGGTCATTGGTCTGTGGACGGTGGACACCTTGTGTATTATGCCATATTTATGCATCAAAGAAGCAAATGACCTATTGCAGAAATTTAAACCACCGTCACTTATCACAGCTCGAGGCATCCTAAACCTAGATAAAATATTTTCTTTTAAGAACTTGACCACAACCCGGTGGTCATTGGTCTTGGTTGGGATTGCCTTTACCCACTTAGACATGTAATCGACTATTAGGAGTATGTAAAGGTAGCTATAGGACATAGGCAATTGATCCATGAAATCGATGCCCCAACAATAAAAAATTTCAATAACAAAAATGGGAGTAAGAGGCATCATGTTCCTACGGGTCACACTCCTTAGCCTTTGACACCTATCACATTGTTTACAAAATGAAACACAATCTTTAAACAATGTTGGCAGTAAAAACCATTTTGTAAAATCTTAGCTAAAGTTTTCTTAGAAGAGAAGTATCTGCCACATGCTTTAGAATGACATAAGAAGAGGACATTACGCTATTCATTGTTTGATATGCATCTCCTCATGACTTAGTTAGGGTAATACTTGAATAGGTATGGATTGTCAAAGTAAAAGTACTTCACCTTTGCCATGAATTTTCTCTTGTCTTCTAGGCTCCAATGTGGGGGCATTTGTCCTGCGGCAAGAAAATTACAAATGTCAGCATATCATGGACCAATTGAATGGATAGAAAATAAATGCTCATCCGAGAGAGAGTCACGGATAGGGATGTGCTCTTCAGTGTCTTGGACAATAAGTCGAGATAAATGGTCCGCCACCACATTCTCAACTCCTTTCTTATCTTTGATGATCAGATGGAATTCTTGAAGGAGGATCCACCTAATGAGTCTCGGTTTGACATCTTGCTTAGATAACATATACTTCAAAGCAGGAGATCGATATAGACTACTATAGGTGAACCAATGATGTATGACCTGAATTTATCCAAAGCAAACACTACAGATAACAACTTCTTTTTAGTTGTGGTGTAGTTCATTTGAGCTTCATTTAAGGTTTTGCTAGCATAGTATATGATATAAGGTTTTTTATCTTTCATTTGACCTAGCACTGCGCCAACTGTGTAATACTTGTGTCACATAGGCTCAAATGGGAGTTCCCAATTGGGTGGTTGCATGATTGGAGGTGAGATTATCATACTTTAAAGTTTTCAAAAAGATGCCTCACAATCATCCCACCATTCAAATGGGACATCCTTTGCCAGCAAGTTTGTTAAGGGTCTTGCCAATGCACTAAAATCTTTAATGAAATGATGATAAAAATCTGCATGGCTAAGAAATGACATGATGTCTTTGATTATCTTGGGAGTAGGAAGATTGGAAATTTCTTCTACTTTAGATTTGTCCACCTCTATTCCCTTTGCAGACACAATGTGATCCAACACAGTCTCTTGAGTCACCATGAAATGACACTTCTCTCAGTTAAGCATCAAGTTCTTCTCTTCATATCTCCCTAATACTCTCTCCAAGTTTTCCAAACTTCCTTTAAAAGAGTCCCCAAACACTGAGAAGTTAACTATGAAAACTTCCACAATCTTTTCCACCATGTCACTGAATATCCCCATCATACACCTTTGAAAATTCCTCGGGGCATTGTATAGCCCAAATTGCATTTGGCGATAGGCATATGTTTCAAAAGGGTAAGTGAATGTGGTCTTTTCTTGATCTGCTAGGACAATCTCTACTTGATTATAGCCAGAGTAGCCATCGAAGAAACAATAGAATAGATGTCCTGTTATCCTTTCCAACACTTGATCAAGGAATGGTAGCAAGAAATGATCCTTGGGAGTGCATGAGTTTAGCTTCCGGTAGTTTATGCAAACTCTCCAACCGGTGACCACCCGAGTTGGGATCAATTCATTCTCCTCATTGGCCACCACTGTTACTCCTGATTTTTTTCGTACTACTTGTGTGGGACTAACCCACTTACTGTTAGCAATTGTAAAGATGATTCCCACATCAAGTAGCATGAACACTTCATCTTTAACCACATCCTTCATAATTGGATTGAGTCTGCTTTATGGTTGTTGGGATAGATTTACGTCCTCTTTAAGATATATTCTATGAATGCAAATAAGAGGGCTAATTCCCTTGATGTCGTAATAGTCCAACCAATCACTCCTTTATGCTTTCTCAAGACTCTCAATAGTTCTTCCTCTTGCTCTGGCTCTAATGAAGAGCTTATCACCACTGAAAATGTTTGGTTCTCTCCCAAGAATGCATATTTAAGTGTGGATGGTAATGACTTCAACTCCAAAGTAAGTGGTTGGATAGAGGATAGAAAATTTTTTTCTCTTGTAGAGGCAATTTTTCAAATGCTAGGGTCCAAGTTCTCACCCCTTGCACAGTCTTCGATTCCAAATCCTCAACAAACTCTTCCTCCCCCCAAACTTGTATTGTACAGTAATTCCATGTGATGCTTTACTAAGGTGTCAATCCTATTGACTTCATGAATTTCCTCATCATCTCCCTATTGCTTGCAGAGGTTGAACACATTAAGATCCATTGTGATGTTTCCAAATGCTAGCTTTATTAGACCATTCCTACAATTGATCACGTCATTAGAAGTTGCAAGAAAAGGTATACCTAAAATGATAGAAATTTGTGCATTGGGATTAACAATGGGGTGAGTGTCAAGCATAATGAAATCAACAGAAAAATAAAATTTGTCCACTTGGACCAACACATCCTCTACTACTCCCCTTGGTGTTCTCACACTACGATCCACTAGTTGAATAGTGATGGAGGTTAGTTTCAAATCCTCTAGCTATAGTTGGTACATCGAGAATGGTAGAAGATTGACACTCACCCCTAATTATAGCAATGCTTGTTCCACATGGCAATTCCCAATGGTGATGGAAATGGTAGGGTAGCCGAGACCCTTGAACTTGGGCGGGGTGTTTGTCCTCAAGATGGAGCTCATTTGCTCGGTAAGGAATGGTTTCTTGTGCACATTCAAATTCCTTTTCACAGTGCATAAGTCCTTCAATATCTTTGCATAAGAGGGAATTTGCTTGATGGCATCAAGGAGTGCAACATTGATCTTCACCTACTTAAACATCTCAAGAATATCATAATAATTAGCAATCTTAGTAAGTGCCCTCATCCATTGAGTATAGGGGGCTGGGATAGGACAATCATTCACAGTCAAATCAATAGCGTTGGACTTCTCAAGTTGTTCACCTTGTTCAGAGTTACCCTTGGTCTCTCTTTCATTTTTCAAAATGGTTTTGGGTGAGACCTTAGGTAAAATGATTTTGTCAATTTCCTTTCCACTCCTAAGAGTGATGATAGCCTTGAGTTGCTCAAAATTCTCTTTAGTGGCATTAGACGAATTGATCACATATTGACCCTTGGGGTTCTCTTGGGGTTGTGTAGGAAATTTCTCTTTTTCTTATTGAAATGGCCCCATAACATTAGTCAACTTGGTAATCTATGTCTAGATGTCATTAAAAGCTGTGGTATTTTGGTTATTGGTTGTGGTTTGACTTTGGATGAATTGATGCATGATGTCCTCCAAATTTCTCTTGTGAGGAGGTTGATATGTGGGTGGACTGGGTTGTCCTTGTTGACCAAACCCTTGTTAAAACCATTGTGGATTGGACCTTTGATATTGAGAGCTAGACAACGGACTATGACCATAAAATGGTTGGTTTGTCTTTGGTGGGATGGGAGATGGCAATGAGGTGGATCCATGAGGTGTAGGATTGTCATTATTCTAACAAAAGTTCAAGTGTGAGCTCCATCTCGAATTGTACTGTTGGAGTGTGGAGAATATGACTGCCTACTTTGATTGAATGCATCCACTTTCTCATGAAACACTTCCTTAAATGCAGAATGTTTGGACACTCTGAAATGGAGCGCTTAACATTCTCACAAATCGAGCAAAATACCTTGGCCTTTGTCACATTTGACACTTCATGCCTCCTATTGACCTCTAAGCTTTCCACCTTGCGGGACAACTTTGTAATTTTAGATGTATCGTTAGGTTATGTTGAGTCAAATCTGCTCCATTTTGTTTTCATTGTAGGAAAGAGATCCCTTCCCCCCATTTTCAAAAATTATGATTATGAAGTCTAGGAGGTTATACAGCTCTCGCACACTTGGTTGAGTGCCCGTAAAGGACCTTGGTACATCGGTAGGATTAATGATATCCCAAGATTGGGCATCCTCTGCCAAAGTATCAAATTACTCTAGGGCTTCATCGGGTCCTTGTTCAAGAATTCTCCATTGCACATCATGTTAATGAATTATAGATGCCCTGATGTAATTCCTTCGTACAAGAAATTAACCAGTTGCCATGGTTCAAATCTGTGATGTGTAATGGAATGCAATAAATCCTTAGATCTTTCCCAACACTAATAAAACTATTCATTTGGTTTCCTAGAAAAAGTTTGGAATTTGGTTTATCAAAGTAGTGGTCTTGGGCACCAAAAAAAAACTTGTTCATAAATTTAGATAACATTTTGGCCCAAGAGCTTATCAAGGGTGGTTTCAAGGAGTTCAACCAAGTTTTTTCTTTACCCTTGAGAGAAAAGGGAAATACCTTTATGCATGCCAGGTCTTTCATTGCATGATTTAAAATGAATTTACAACTATTTCCTCAATTTCCTTAATGTGTAGGTAAGGATTTTCTTGTTCCACACCATGGAATTTGAAAAAGTAGTTGTAATATGCCTAGTTTGACAAGAAAACCATGTGTTTGCATAGGTAAAATTATGCATGATGTGGTGATGCTTCGTGTGGGTTGGAGATAATCTCTCATTGATCTCGCTGGGGGATCAATAAGGTGATTATTTCCTTCATTTCTTGGAGAAGGAATTGCATTTAGGGGTTTTGTATTCCCCCACCCCTTAGATTGTTAGCACCATCATTCCCAAAATTGTCTCTGGCATCTTCGGGAGGGTCTTGGTTTATGTTCATGTTTGGTCCGTGGTCACGTCTGACTAGTCTATTTTGGTTATCACGTCCCCACATGCAAATGTACTAACTACAATTAACTAAAAATGTCTAATTACAATTGAATATTATGCACAATTATATACAAAGGAGCAAAGTAACTTGGCATGTGATAAAAATCACGAGACTTACCTCGTTGTCCCAAATCACCTTCAAAACTTGACTCTTAGCCTTCCTCGATAATGATGCCTAAAATGCTTGATGTTTTCGTTGCTTCCCATACGAACCCAATTATGTGTATAGCTTATAATGAAGGGTGAGTGTCACTCTCACTCAAGCTCATGCAAGATGCAGGAAAATTGTGTGTGGATGAACACAAATGTGTGTGAATATGCAAAAATGCTTCCCAAGTGTAGAGAGACTTATAATGTCTTGTTTTAACTCAAAAAAAGTTCTGAGGTCATCTTCTCAGGGAAGGAATTTTCAAAAGTGAATTGTGAAAGGGAAAAATGGAAAATATTGTGATTTGAAGTTTGTGTTTTGAGAAATATGCAAGTAAAAAGAGGGTTGGCTAATCTATAGAGTTCATTCCAATGGGTATGCCAAATCGATTCATTCCATGCAACCATTGGTGCTTAGGTGTTTAATTGATTTGTAGGAAGTGAGAGATGAATGTAGTTGCTTGGACAAGAGCATACCCTGTGACATGTCTGTGGTGTATCAAAATCCTATAACTACATTCATCTGCACTTAACCTAGTCAAACCAAACACTTTACAGTACGAGGAAGAATGAAAGTGAGTTGATTCTACATACCCAAGAGGAAATCCCTCTTGGATCAGTCAACTAAAGGTTTAGCTACTCATAATAAAGGCAAGAACAAACATGAAAGAGAAAAACATGGTAATGAAATCAAACATGAACTTGCATTAATGTAAAAAGAAGTTTAAACTACAAAAGAAATAACATTCATACTCAAAATATAAAGCTTAAAGAGAAAATACCCAAAACATGCAATAGAACTAGTAAACCCTAGCTAAACTAATACAAATTGAAATAAATGAGATTAATGTGCTAGAAAGAAGGTTTACATGTATATTGAAGCTTACAAGAATGAAAATGGTGAAGAAAAAACAAAAACCCTAGTTTCTCTCTCTAGAACTACATTCTTCTTCCTTGGAGCTTCTCTCTCTAAAGGCTGAATAATGTGTCAAAAATCAAGTGTAATTTTCATCCATCCTTGTCTCTCTACTCTTGAGTGTGTTGAGATCAGTTGTTTTGAGAAGAGGTTATCCAAAAAGGCTTCCAAAGTTAGTCCAAAGCATGCCCCCTTCCTTTTTCAACCACTCTCTCTCTCCTATCATCTCATCATCACCCCCTTCCACTCTTTCATGCAAATAGGCTAAATGCAGAGGTTATGAGGCTGTGGTGGAGTGTTGAAGTGGTCAGAAACTTGATTGGATAAAATAAATGGGCCTTTGTAGTTCGTGGAGTCATGGAGAAATAAATCTGGGATTTTTGGGCTTTGGGAGACTTCATAAGTAGACTCAGGTCTTTTAGGTTCTATTTCTCTATGCACAAACATTCCCCAAAAACTATGGTGGAGCTCCTTTCTAGAGCACAAAACCATATGAATGTAGAGGATGTGGTCAATGTGAATAAAGGTGTGGAAGGCTCTACCTCTTAGAAGAAGAGAAAGGGCTAAGAAAAGTAACACAAAATATATACTTCAAAGAAGGGGAATGCTTGTTTATCTAAAGTCTATTACAGCTTTACTTGCCAGTTTGATCTTGAAGCTAATTTTGTTGAATAGGATTAGTGAACCTCAAAAGTCTGATGTACAGTTAGAAGAGATTAAGGGTGAAGTTCAAGGTGGTACTAGAATTGATTTTGTACCTAAGGATAGTGATGTGCTACTATTTTGTACTAAATTATGTGTTCCTAATGATGTAGGATTAAAGAAAGAAATTCTTGAGGAGGCTCATAGCTCAGCATATGCTATGCATCCGGGCAATACCAAAATGTATCAGGGTTTGAAAGAAATTATTGGTGGATTGGGATAAAGTAGGAAATTGATGAGTTTGTGGCAAGATATTTAGTGTGTCAGTACGTGAAAGCATAGCATCAACGCCCAACTGGATTGTTACAACCTCTTCCAGTACCTAAATGGAAGTGGGAGCATATTACTATGGATTTTGTGAGAGGCTTTCCTCATACACTAAAAGGGAATGACTTTATCTGGGTGGTGGTGGTGGACAGATTAACAAAGTCAACAAACTTTTTGGATATCAAGACTTCTTTTTCTATTGATAGGATAACAAAGTTGTATGTTGATTAGATTATCAGATTGCATGGGACATCTATTTCTATTGTTTCTAATAGGGATGCACGCTTTACCTCAAGGTTTTGGCCTAGTCTTCAGACTACTCTAGGCACCACTTTGAGGTTTAGCATATCATTCCATCCACAGATTGATTGGTACTATTTTGATTTTGGAGGATATGTTACGAGCTTATGTTTTGAAATTCAAAGGTAATTGAGATGATTTTTTACCTTTAGTTTAATTTTCATATAATAACAGTTATTAAGCTTTGATTAGATGGCTCCCTATGAAGCTCTGTATGTTAGGAAGTGCAAGATTCTTGTATGTTGGAGTGAAGTGGGAGAAAAAAGTTGTTAGGTCCTGAGATTGTGCAAGTTACGTTAGACAAGGTCAAGGTGATACAGGAACGGTTAAGAAGTGCATAGAGTAGACAGAAAAATTATGCTGTCAATTGTAGGATAGATTTGGAGTTTGAGATGGGTGAGTGTGTTTTCTTGTGGATTTCTCCTTGGAAGGGCGTTGTATGGTTTGAGAAAAGGGAAAATTGAGTCCACACTATATTGGATCATTTGAGATATTGGTATGGATTAGAGCAGTGGTGTATCATTTGGAATTACCATTAGAGTTGTCACCACTTCACGATGTATTTCATGTACCTATGCTTGCCAGACCCATCACATTTCTTGTCTATGGAACCCATTGAGCTGAGTGAGGACTTGTCTTATGTTGAGCAGTTGATTGAAATTCTGGGTCACAAGGAAAAAGTGTTTCACACAGACTATTTTGTTAGTGAAGGTATTGTGGCAAAGTCATTCAGTGGAAGAGGCAACGTGGGAGAATGAGGAGACTATGCAAGCACAATATCCCCATTTATACCTTGATGATAAGTAATTTCAAAGGTCAAAATTCTTTTTAGTGGGGACAGTTGTGAGACCCGTACATGCATTGCATGCCATTTTATGAAATTTTAGCGTCTAATGTGTAATTTAAAATTTAATGATGGGGGTTTAATTACAATTATTGAATGTATGGAAGTTGGATAATATTTTAAATAATAACCCTAGGGGTTGAATTTTATGAAAGAAATGTGTTTACATCCCTAACTCCTTTTTTTGAGTACATATATGGACAAGAAGAAAGCTATGGACGTGTGTTTTCCATAACTCACCAAACTTTTGACCTAATTACATTTGGATCCCCTCTAGTTCCTCTTAATCACCCCCATTCCACATAATTTTCCATCATTTACCAAATCCCAAACACATTTCTTTCATAAAATTCAACCCCCTAGGGTTGTTATTCAAAATATTATATGAATATTGATATGTATGTGTGAGAGAGTGATATGTGAAGGTTGAAGGAGAAAAAGAAATGTAAGAAGAAAAAGGAAAAGAAAAGAGAAAGGGGAATAGAGGCTCGGCTAGGATTTGGTGCTTGAGTTTGTTATTGGAGTTGGGTTAAAGAGTTCAAGAACTTTTGAGTTCTCACTTGAAGTTTCGTGTATATGTAAGTATGTTGTTTTGTATTAATTTAATAAGTTGTTGGGTATGTTGTTAGTTATGAACTTTCATATAATTTATGAATATAGTTGATGTTGTAGAGGTTTGGGTGTTGTGGAGATTGAAAAAAAAAGGAGTTAGGGATGAACTGGTACAACACCAACGAACTAGTTCATAAGGACTTTTTTTGTGATGAATCGGTACAACTTGTACTAGTACAAGTAGTTTCAGCTTAATGTCCATGGGAGAATTGCGATAACTCTCTCTAAAAAATTCCAATTGATGCACTATTTTTTTCGTTGGAAACTAGACTCGTAGATTTTTCTAACCAAACAGGGTACAACACCTAATTTGATTTGTGTGAAAATTGGTAGCCATTGAAAGCGGACTGAAATTCTGCAACTGTTAAATAGGCGACCAACTTAGTGTTTGTTTAAGGAAAATGAGCTAACTTTTTACATGTGAATCCAATTTTAGCAAATGATCTATGGTTAGAAAGCTTGGAATGTTTACTTTAAGATGGCATTGGTTTAACCACATAATTCAAAGTTCTTGAAGATTTTTAACTAGGAGATTATGGGTAGGCCAATCTAACTATTACATGTGATGTGAAAATTAATGTGTTAGTTTGTATAGTCTAAACTAAGGTTTTGATTTGAAAAATATTGCTTGGGAAGGGGATTGGATTAATGTTAAGTCAAACATGGTAACACATTTATGCATGTATACACATAGAATAAGCATATATGAATAATACTCATATGTCTTGTGACGATGTGTGTTAGGTGCAAAGGTGATGACGTCTACATCGGGTCCTCCTAAGGTCACATAGGGGGATTGAGTTTGGAGTTGGTGTTGAACTAAGGTTAGTGTATTGATTCATATTGATTGAAAATATGTTTGATTGGCTACTAGCTATAATTACTAGTTATGTTTGTATGAAAATGGTTGGATTGTGACATGCGGCTTTGATTAGCGGATTGTTGTTGGTTATGTTTTCAATTACTTGAAATGTTTGTGTTGTGTTTTCAAATGAGAATGGTTGTTGAGATTCCTAGGCATAAATGGGTAGCGATGTGATTACTAAGATTCTTGGGCAAAAACAGGTAGTCATTAATTCTCGTTGAGACTTCCAAGCGATATTGGATAGTCGGATACTAGATATTAAATATTGGAAGTTTGTATTCCACTTGTTTTGATTATGTGGGACATGTTGTTATTTGTGCTGTGAATATATGTTTTGTTTCTATATGTCTTAAATATACTCACTAAGTATGTGGTCTTCTCACCCTCAATCGTTATTTGATTTTAGGTGCTCAATTTTTGGTGGCGTTCAACTGAACAGTCTACAGTGGCATGGATGTTTTGATGTCAATACATTGTGTAATGTGTCAACTTGCACATGTGTTGTAAAGATGTTTTAAGGGTATGGTGCCCTAATTATGATATAACATTGTGCTTTGTAAATTTCAGTTTTTAATATTATGGGGAATGAGTTGGTTTTATTACTACACAGGTTAATTATATTGGTTGAGTTACGGTGTTAGAGTTAATGAATAGGGTTACCAACATCCTATCTTTTTCCAGGATAGGGTGTAACACCCCAATCCCATTACACTATTATTGAAAAAAATAAAATTTAGGCAATCCTGCTATTAATACAAATATTGTATTAAAAGAAAAACCCATCCAAGAAATATTTATCTTAGAATCACTTTTTTAAATAAAAGTCATACGTGCACGGCACACCTGTCCACTACTATGTAATATATACATAACCCAAAAATATTTACAAATGTTACTTACACGCTAAAAGGGGGAGAACCAAAATATTTACATCATGTACAACCTAAGAGTTTTTTTTTTTTTTAAAAAAAAGGAAATAAGAAACTGACACGAGCCATTCCCAACAACTCCTGACTGGACCTCAAGTTATGGTAGTGGACTGTAGGCTTATGTACAGTTTATCTGAAATGATTTCAAGGAAATGTTTTAGTGAGTTCTCATTAACGATTTCAGAAATAGAGCACAAAAAATAATGAGACAACCTTGCTCATCAGAGGAATTTTAATATTCGTGATTTCATAACTTATTCTCGATATTTTAATCTGTTGCTCTACAGTTTCACATAGAGATAACCGTCTTGCCACCCAGGCGACAAAACACAACACAATTTTATCACCATATCGGTACATGTTCGTCACTTAGACAACTCAACAACATTTATCCCTTTATTTGTCTTTCGATCGACTCACAACACATCAATAAATTTAGCTCTGGTCACATAGACGAAATTAATTTTAACTTGTCTTAGTCACAAAGACAAACTTGAACACTTGGGTTACTTTTAGTCACATAGACAACCCATTCTAACAATTAGCTATTCGTCCATTAATTGTGCAAATAAAATACGTCATTTAGACATCCAACACTTAAACGTCTCAACCATATAGTTTCTCTTTCTGCTTGTCACATAGACAAATAAACCTATAATATTGTATCCGTAACAAAGACATTTTGTTCCATCATAACACTATGACACTTAAGCCATTTATTCACAATAGAACTCATAAGATAGATAATCATACAAACAATCAAACATTTAAACGTTGATAATACAAAGATTAGCGTACATACCTTGCGGAAAATTTATCTTGTGCATGACTCATCTAACGAAGCTTTTGAGCAGCGTTCTTTACAACGCTCGTCCCCGGACTAGGCACCCATTATTTATAATCTCATTTGAGTATTAATAAATAATACCGCTTTACTCGAATCAAGTTTTGTAATTTGATCATGTCACATTCAATAACTCATCAACACCTAATAATATCAACTACTCGAACCAATTAAACTAGTAATTATAATCAATTCGAGTTACAGGAAAATAATCTATTCATAGCGAGTAAAATTACCTACTCGAAACTATTACATCTAAGGTAAAATTTTCTCATAAATTATAGGAACCAAATTATACTTGAATCTACATAATTTTCCATAAAATCATAAGATTGCATGCTTTTTTTATAATTACTCATACCCATTAAATTCATGACAATTCAAGAACAATTTACAAGATTCCTAATTACCCACCAAACTTCAATCTATTGTAACCAAAGTTCAACCCACATACAACAATTCCACTCTTCTATTTTTCATACAACAACATGATGAGTGGATTTTATACCTAGGAATTGAGTATTCTTGATTTGATGAAATTGCAAGTTTTCAAGTATTTTTATGTTGATTTTTATTTGTTTTGTGTGTTTTAATGTTATTTTGTAGGGAGCATCGTTTGGAAGGAAACAAGGTCATTTGGTAGCCTAAGTGTTGGATTATTTGAAGACTAAGCAACAAGGCAGCTCTAGGCATAAAAAGGGATCAGCACCACAGCTCTACAAGTAGCGCTGCAGCTCTAGGAGGGCAGAAAATCAATGCAGTTGCACTGATTTTAGGGGCTGCAGTTCTTGTTTTGATTCAGGACGCAAATTTTGACTTTTTTTTGATTAGGAATTGAACCCAAATGCTACACATATGCTAGAGTTTGAGTTGGGATCGATATATACTGATATGAGGGACTACTAAGAGAGAGTGAACCAGGGATTGATAGAAAATTAAAGACAAGAATTGAAGGAAGCGACATGAAGAAGATTGAACTTGAAGGCTAGAGAGAGTTTAAATATTGCAACTAAGTTTTCATTCTTTTCTCCTACTTTTAGTTTTTGATCTTCTAAGATGTTGATTAATTTGAGAATGATGTTTTTCAATTACATTATGAACTAAATTTATATTAAGATTGCAATGGAACTTGATGTTTAATTAAATTAATCTACTCTCGTTTTCAATTGTTATTAATCATATACAAGTTGTTTGTCATATTTTGTGCTTAATATATGATTGTGTGACCAACAATTAATTTGATTTCCTAGATGAAATTGAGAGATGAATTCTAGGTTTAGGTTTGAATATGATGACATGTGTTTCGTTAATTCTTTTTAAGATTAATAACTTTACTTATATGGTATGTATATGAGAGTTTGAACTTTAAATCTGGCATAGGAATATAGTAATTTAATTGAAGAGATATTTTTATCTAACTATTGGAAGAGGTTTGATAAATAATTTTGTAACGCCCCAAAAACTGGGGGTCCTTAATTTAACAAAATTCGGGCAGAGTTTCCTTTGTATAGGGAGCTCTACTCAAAACACAACCTGTGCAATTATACTACATTGACCACACCGGGTTCATTTATGAATAAATGTTGATCACACCAGGTCCATTTATAAGCAAACATTGACCACACCGGGTCCATTTATCCATACTCATATAACCACATGCAATTTTTCTTTTACATTAAAACAATTCATATGAGTTCGATTTGTAACGCCCCAAAATCCCTCTTGAACGACATTACTATCTAAAACCATTCATATCATGAGGGCAACTAAATGGACTTCATAACAAAAGAGAATTTCCTTCATCATCCACAATATATACAAACATCATCCAAAATAATATGATCAACTATGGCAATTACATCCAAAAGAAAATCAACTATTATCTTGCAGTAGAATAATGAAAACATTAGACTTCACATTGTCTCAAAATGAATTTCCTAGTCTAGAACATAAGGGAATATAGCTCTAAACGTCCACCTCGGGATTCACGTTCCCATCTATTGAAGCTTTCCAATGTACCAGCTCATCAACTCCGAGCTCCTCCTTTAAACCATAATCTGAAAAAGATATTGTAGGGGGTGAGCACTAAACTCTGTAGGAAAATCCTCCCAAACTCGAACAAGGTTTTGAAAGCATATAAAACAGGCGGTCTCATTTTACAAATATCATATATAGCTTTTGAAGAAAAACAGTGACATTTTAATGGATCTCAAGTTTACACAATAGCAATAATTAAATGAAAAGTAAAATCAATTCTCAAAAATAACAATTCCAACGAATTACCATTTCCACAATAACCATGTCCACAATAAACTCCTTTCCACAATAAACCATAACCAACCATTTTCACAGTAAACAATAGCACACAATGTATCTCAGGTATGATGTAAGACTTTTTATGAATACACACATTGAGAATATCCTGACCCATACACACACACCCCTCGCAAGGATACCTACCTTTAGGAAGGGCGTATACCGACGCATCGACAGTGATGAATCCAACCCAGAAACAGTATACTAACCCTCAACCTCGATACCCGTGAGCGAGTAGTAGTTTGGTTCTTGCAAGACACTAACTCCACTACGAGTGCTAGGAAAAATTCAAACCCGTACGGAGTAAAAAACACTTCTACCCACTCTACAATACCTGATCAATAGCCACCCATGGTCATCCAAACATCCACACAAGAGATACAATACCAACCAATTTTTCAAATCACAAGTAAATCAAAAACCACCAATTCCATAGGTATTTTTTTCAATGGAGCAAATTCAAGAAAATATGCAAGAGATCATCAAACATATATTTTTATTGTTCAAATGAAGCACTAGAGTTTTGAAATCAAGAACAAGGAATATCAAGAAGAAAAATCTCTATTTCTTGAAAGAATCAAGGGTTTTGAGATTACAACAAGGATTTCATGGCTATCAACCATAACTTCATTCAAAACATAATAGGATTTGCAAGGACATCAAGAAACCATGATTTCATAACATATATCTAAAATTTAGAGTCAAAACATATATATGAGAAGAAACCCCTACATAGCAATCAAGAATTCCAAGCAAAAACCCAAGCTTTAGAGACTTTCTTCTTCCCTTTTCTTTTTTCCTTTATCTTCTCCTAGGGTTCTAAGAGGTTTGGGGTAAGAGTGGAATGAAAGAATGGAAGAAAATGGGCTGAAATATGTGTTTTAAACACAGTAGTCCTGAAAGTTACTGTTCATGGGCTAAAATTTGAGTTTTCTCCAAAATTATAGTTTTGCCACTAAAAATCTCCAATTTGATCCATATGATTATCCTAAGGTTTTTCAACATTTTGGGTTCATTTTTAATGTTATTTTAACATAAAAAAATTTATTTTTATGATTTATGTCAAAATCAAAGTAAATTTACACTCGAAACACTAAAATAACTATTGTATTCCTCCGAACCGCTGTGTTAAACGGTTATTCCAAATTTTTGGATCTCACAGGTTCAATGATTATATTATTTTGACCTAAAAAAATTAATATTTTTACGTTGTTACCCTTATCAACTTTAAACACCAAAAATTAAATTTCACAATCAATTTACCTTCCTAGTATTTATTCCTACTGTTACAATCTATAGGGTTCATGCATACATCATCACCTATATTAGCATTTCAATAAATAATTACTTGCTATATAAAGATAAGAGTGTGGGGGTTTACAAATTTTGAGTTCTCAGTTAACAAATTATTTTGATTAATAACTGGAAAGAGAGTAGAAAGATTTATACGAAGCATTAGAGAAAGTTGTAATTTTAAGTTCTTTTATATGGTAAATTCAATCCTTGATTATTAAATTTAGATTTACTTTTAAATCAATCATTTCATAGTTCAATTCTAATTTTTTAAATAAAATTGAACTGATACAAAGTTAGTACTTGGACATTGTTAGTAATAGTTCTTCGTGGGAATGATACTGTACTAATAACTTTATTACTTGTTGATCGTGTATACTTGCATGTAAATTGTCAATATCAAATTCGGACAACAAGTTTTTGGCCCTGTTGTTGGAGAATTATTCAAGTAATTATTTCAATCAATTTGATCATAGTTTAAACTTATTTATTTTTTGTTTAAATTGTTTTCACAAGCACTCTTGAATTTTGTATGCAATCACGATCTATAGGTCAGGAGCTACTACCGGACAAAGACGAAATCAAAAGAAGGCTCCAAAACTTGCAAAAACAGTGTCAAGAAGTAAATAATCAAGAAACTATGGCTGAAAATGAAAAAAAATTGCTAAGGGATTATGCTATGCCGCTTTTTATGGAAATACAGTCGAGCATTCAAAGGCTTGCAATTCAAGTAAACAATTTTGAGATCAAGCTGGATACCATCCAAATGATTTAGAATACAATGCAGTTTGGGGGTTTGCCTAACGACGGCCCAAACAATCATTTGGTGAGTTTTTTAGAGATTTACTACACGTTCAAATACAATGGGGTTTTCGAAGATGCGATTAGACTCTGACTTTTCTCTTTCACACTTCGTGATAAGGCAAAGAGTTGGTTGCATTCACTGCCACTGGGTTCTATTACTATGTGGATAGATTTAGCTCAAAAATTCTTAGCTAAATTCTTTCCACTAGCTAAAACTGAAAGGATGAGGAATGACATCACTTCATTAGCACAACATGATTCTGAGACTCTATATGAAGCTTGGGAGAGAGTCAAGGATTTACTTCAAAAATGTCCTCACCATGGTATTCTTAAGTGGTTGCAAGTTTAGACATTCTACAATGGGTTGTTTAGTGCTATTTGAACCAGTATCGATGCAGCTAAGGTGGGGCATTAATGGAATTTTTTTTGATGAAGCATACGAGTCATTGGAGACGATGGCTACCAATAATTATTAGTGGCCTTCTACAAGGATACATCAGCCAAATGCAGCAGGGATTTATGAAGTTGATGCAGTTACTGCATTGGCTGCACAGGTTGCTATATTTGACAAAGAAGATTGATGCTCTAGGGGTGTAGCCTTTTTAGAGTATGGTAGTTGTTTGTGAATTGTGTGCTGGGAATCATCTGAGTGATCAATGTACAATTAATCCAGAGTTAGTGCAATATATTGGTAACCACAACAGACAACAATATAGCAACAATTCCAACAATTATAACCTTGGTTGGAGGAATCATCCAGGCTTTTCTTGGAATAATAATCAAGCCCAAACCTCTGCTCCAAGACAATCATACTCACCAGGTTTTCAGAATCAAGCTCCACCACAACAGGAAAATAAGTTAAATTTGGAGGAGCTACTTTCCAGGTATATAGCACATAATGAGACAAGGATGAACAATCAAGAATTATCAATTCGAAACTTGAAAAATCAAATGGGTTTGCTTGCTAATGACATTAATTACCGACCTTAAGGCACTTTACCTAGTGATACAAAGATCAACCCTAAGAGAGAAGGTAAGGAGCATTGCAAGGCTATTACTTTACAAAGCGAAAAAGATTTATCATCACAACAATCATTTGAACATGATATTAAGGGTGAAGAAAAATATAGCAAGTGATAGTGTAGTATACTAAAAGTTTGTTTTTTGTAGTGAAGCTCGTTTTATTAATTAATAAAAGTTTATTCTTTTAATTGAGAATCTATATGGGCAAAATGTTTGTATTATATTTTATGTATGATATGCATGTGTCTTATATTTTATATTGTAGATAATCTAGTGTGTAGAGTTTAGCTTATTTACAGAAGACCAGATTATCAGATCCTTGTGTAATATGAGTATATGTTCACAATCGTAGATGGAATTGGACACGTCATTGGTATGATTGTAGTGTAATATTCTACTATAGTCTGTCTTGACTATAGGAGATTGTTTGATATCTCAAATTATTGCACTACTACACTTTGTGTATTGAACAGACCCTTGTTGAGGTTATTATCTTTTACTGATTTAATAAGATAATAAATACCTTATGTTTATTATGATTACTTATGCTCTTAATCCCTAAATATTTAATTGTCACGTGCATATAATGTTTGTCACTTTAATTCATTAAAGAGTGAGATTCATATTGGGTCAATAAGCTCAATGAATTGGGAGACGATGTTATTTGTATGGTGAAAATTAAATATTAAAGGAAACCACGTCCTAGTATTTAAATGGGTTGATGATGTCACCTTGAGAAAGCTCATAAGTTTTGTCCATGTCAAACCTTGCAGGTGGATTTAATTATCTGACATGACAAATAAGTTGAGTGGTAAGGTCTCAAGGAATAAAAGAAGTCAATTAAATATAATTGTCAGTGATTAATTTAGTTGATGGACATCTGTAATCTTAAACGTGGGGAGATTATTAAGCATATAATAATAAGAAGCTCGAATATAATTTTGAGATAAGGCCTAGGAGATCAATAATAAGTTTTTAATGGCCTGACTTATTAGTAATGGGTTGTAGGATGTTTGTTCTGGGTTGAACACAGGAATCCTAAGCCCATTGGGAGCCCGGTCTTTATTTTTCCTTAGGGTCTCTATCGTAGCATATATATAGACTTCTAGGTTCTCTATTTCAGCATCTATTCTTTACTCATGTTTTTGAGAGAAGCTAAAAGAGAGAGCAAGGATTCGGAGGTCTTGGCAGCCCACACTGCATCTGGATTCTGATGTTGGAGGATATACAATAAAAGGCCGCGAGGTTTGTCAAGCTATAGTCGTTGTTCTATTTTGCGTTCGTGCTGAGACGAGATCAGTCCAGAGAGATCTCGAAGGTAAACCCTAATTCCACTTTGTAGGATTTTAAAGAAATTTTTTTTTGATATTCAATACATACGCGCTGTCAATGGCTCTTGGGATTTCCGTTCCAACAAGTGGTATCAGAGCCATCATTGATACTGCATATAGAATGAATTCTACCTTGTTCTCCAAATAAAACGAATAGATGTATACCATGAATGATGGGTAGCATGTAGAACTGTACTAATCCATATTTTGCAGCGTTCTTGTCCCGCTATTATGGTCACATAATTTTTATTAATCATTTTATGTAATTGGATCCCATGATGATTTATTCGTGGTTTAATATTATGGCAAAGGATTTATACAATGGTTTATTCGTATCTTTCTATAATAATTATAGTGGTATGTGAACTCCCTTGTGGAGGTATAAGGCCATGTATAATATTTTCTATTGTAAGGTTTCTATGGAAGATGACTGTGTTAGAAATAGTTTTCGTAACAGAAACCCTAGTATGCGATTTAGAAAATTATTTTGTAAAACTCAGGTAAATTTAAACTTTTATAAAAAGGGCAAAATGGTAATTTATCACTATAGTACGGGTTAAAAAAATCTAAAATTTTCTAAATCTCAGATGACGAAATGGATCTCACCGTTGGATTCGTCTCGCAAAATCTAGTTATCACGTCAAATTTCATCGAATTCCAAGATAGTTGGATTTTTTGCTTTTTGTGGGGCGGTCGAGTCTCGGGTGACCCAAAAACGAGATTTTTGATAAAATTTTGAAAGTTGAAAATTAATTTAAGAAAAATTAAAATAAAATTAATTTGAACTTGAACCGGGGCAAAATTTAATTGTTTTGGGATGAAAACGGACCCGAGAAAAAGAGGGTCGTGTGGCGCGTTATGGGCCAAGTATTCTAAGACTATAAATACAGGGAAAATCTGATTTTTGGCCTCATTTTTTTGTTCAGTCATTAGCTGATAGAGAAGAGAGGGAAAAGAGAGAATTTCTCCACCTTCTCTCTAAGATCTACAGAGATTGAGTGATCGAATCTGCTCGGACCAAGAAGGAAAGTTGTTCTCCTCAATGTGGGCTACAAAACCATACCAAGGAGGTCGGGTTTGGGCGAGATTCCAAGGATGGGATTTTGAGAAGTAGAGGTTCTAGCTTGTTTTGGGGCCTTGAAGCTTTCCAACGTCGTTTTACGCTCCAAGAGGTAGGGTTCCTTCCTACTTAGGTTTATTTACAACCTAGGTTGTCTATATGTGATGGGTGAATTTATAAAATGCTATATCATTTGCCTATGCTTGTGAAATTGATGAAATGGGTATGAAAATAGATATAGAAATGGGTTAAAATAAATTCCTAACTTGGAGTTAATATATGGTAATTACTTGTGTAATTCCGTGGAAATGTGATTGTGGGCATGCTATGTGTTTAAAATTATGCCTTGGGGATTGAAGTGTGCTATTGGCTTATATTATGTAATAACATACTAGTGATTGTTGTTAGAAAACAAAATTATTGATATATCCTTATTGATGTATTAACATTGTGATAAAGTTGGTAATTGTATGCATGAGATGTAAATTATCATGGAATATGTATATATGTGTTTAAAGTTGCTCATTTGACACTTTACATATGGGCATGATATTGAAATAGCAATAGGGCATTACATTGCATTTGCACGGAGATATCCCATCCATAGCCATGTGTGTGGGTGCATGGATTGATATCAAACACCAAATAGGTGGATGATGGGTGGTTTTAGAAAAGTTGGATTGAATATCCGGCTGAGTCGCACTGTTGCATGAAAAAGAATTGGGTCGGGGTTAGCAAGAAGGACTAACTATCCCTCGGGTGAGAGACCCGGGGATTCGAATACGCACTTTTGTTGGTATAAGAGCCCATAAAGTGTGTCAGAGTACACGGAATCGTTGGTGGAAGTCCATAAATTCTATGTCAGTTGGGTGACCGTTGGTGTAAGTCCATAAATACCCACCCCAAGAAAGGCTCAAAAATTTTCAAATTGTCATTGGGTGAGTAAAACTAATGGCGGGGGTCTGGAAGGCCCGGTTTTAAAAACCATGGCATTACATGGGGAAAAAGAGTCAGGAAGGACTCTAGTTGAGTTGCATGATTGAGTCTCATCTCACTTTATGGCATGACATTGCTAAGATTCCAAAATGGAATGATGTGCATGTGTTTGGAATGTTGTTGGTTGTGAATTATTGCATAGGAACATTGCATATGGACTTAGGTTGGGGAGTAGCTTCAGTAGGAAATACTCTACTAGGCATGACTCACTCTATACAGGAAAATATTTCAGGTGCGGACTACACTCTGGTGGATGGCACTCATTCGGGGCATCAACGATGAAGAAAAGCCGAGCTGTGGCTTTTGAAAACAAGTTTTTGTAAAAACTTTTGTTTAAAACCCATTTGACATGTAAATGTATGGAAGAGGTTGTATTAGACGTTGTATATATTAGATTATATGTGAAAAATATGATTTAGTATGTTTTGGATGAAAAAGGTAGGTTTTGGAATAGGTTAAAAAATCGACAACAGGTGAATTGAGCAAAACTGGACAAAGTGTACCGGTATTACGTACCGGTACAGTCTATCCAAAAGGAAAAGTGTACCGGTACTGTCTCCTAAAATCTAAAAATTTTAAATTATTTTGCCATACTTTTGGGCTTTGTTTTTCTTGGTTCCAATGATATAAATGGACATTAAATGAGGTATATTGGACCTTGGTCAAATTAAATGATTAGAGGAACAAGGGTAATACGTGTGAGTTAAAATTTCAGGTAATGGAATAATAACAACGCTATGTTGGATCAAGCGACACTCACGGGCAAATTTCGCGGGTTGACTGGTGGTCAACGGGTTAAATAATGACCCCCAATTTTAGGGGTGTCACACGTTTAGATTTCGGGGGCGCTGCCCCGAGCCCCTACCATCTAACCGGGTAGGTCGATCCCCAAAATTCTGTCAAAGTGCAACATGGATGTAGCTGAATTCATCTCAGATTGCTAGAGAGTCCTTGTTGGGTTGAAACATGACCATAATAGCTGGGAGTCCTTATTTATTCAGTCTCCTTGTTTATGTTAATCTCTGTGTTTTATTCATGTTCTTATTATGTGGGTAGTTAACTTGTATAACGGTATCCTGATATATAAACAACATGGATAATTGACCTACCTTAGATTTTTTGTTGGTCATGGATTACTATTTAATTATATTGTTTTAAAATAAAGAAGTTCAAAGTATGTATGTGTAATTAGAGAATAAAATTGAATCCTCTATTTTTTTTTAATATAGTTGTGAGGATTTGAAATTTTATATATTATACATACTACACATAAAGATGGGGTAAGCTAGATATCTTTATAATGACAACCATCCTTATTTTAAGCCAGTACAAATTAAATATGGTTTTGAAAAATCCTCACTAAATATTAAATAACTAAGTGAGAGAGGGAATTTACTTGTATAAATCCCATGATCTCCATTACTGGTCTGTAGGTGATGTAATTAATTGTGCGTGTTGGTCTTAATGCTCTCCTCTCTATCAGATGAAATTAATTACAGAATCACCAGTACAAACTTCATATAGGGATAATTTTGGGTAATTGCTAGTATGAGCTCACTTCTCCATCTGAAGGGAGTTCATTACGAAACTATTGACACAAAGTTAAGTAATGGTATACACTTAGCTATAAATAATTGTATCATCTCTATCTAAGTCACTATTGTTATTTATAGGACTAAAGCTAAACCAACTATTTAATTTTACTTGTCATGGTATAGTGGCTAGATAGTAAAATTAATAGGCAATGGCCTATTTAGACAAATGATGGATAGTATACGTCCTCCCCTATCGAGGCATGCTATTCATAGTGGCTCAGACTGCTGGTGAATTAATTTAAATTTTGGTAGAGGGAACCAAAATTTAAATTTGAATTCAATGTTTTATTTTTTCCATCATAATTTTTTAAAATTATGTGATTTTCAGGTTTTTAAAATGGGTGGTTCTTTCAATCCTCTTTTTGTTATACTTAAAGAACACAAACTAGATGGATCAAACAATATACAATGGAACAGAAATTTGGATATTGAGTTGACTGCTGAGGAGTACAAATTTGTACTCAGTGAACTCTGTCCAGATGAACCTGATGATGGGGGCAACTGAAGAGGATGTCTTGGATTATCGGAGATGGATAAAGGCTGATGAGATGACGCGGTGTTACATTCTGGCATCTTTGTCAGATTTGCTGCAACATCAGCATGAGTCTATGGCCACTACCTATGACATGATTGTGAGCCTCAAAAATATGTTTGGGAATCAAAGTCGTGCGGCTAGGCAAGTGGCAATGAGGGAACTGATGAACACAAATATGGCTAAAGGGACACCAGTAAGGGATTATTGTCTAAAGATGATGAGTCTCCTTAATGAGCTAGAGATCCTAGAAGCTGAGATTGACAAGGAAACCAAGGTTGATATCATACTTTAGTTACTGCCAGAGTCTTTTAAGCAGTTTTGCTTGAATTACAATATGAATAAGTGTTCTTATACATTGGTAGAACTTCTTAAGGAACTTCAGGCAGTTGAGGGTTTGCTTCAGAAGCAGAATCGCATTTATGTGATTGAGAAAGGTTCTAATTCTAAGTTGCAAGGCAAGAAGAAAAAGAAAAAGGCTCAAAAGTAGGTTAAGGCACCTCAAGCTACAGTGAAAAAGCCTAAAGGCATGTGTTTTCATTACAAGCAGTCAGGGCACTGGAAGAAGCAATCTTTGGTCTATCTCTCTGAGATGAACAATCCAGGTAAATCTCATTTACTAGTTGTTGAATCATGTTTAGCGGTGTCATCTACCAGTACCTGGTGTGTAGATATAGGAGCCACTAATCATGTCTACAAATACTTGTAGGGGTTCCAGGAAATCAGACAACTTAGTGATGGGGAGATTTATCTTCACATGGGCAATGCTACGAGAGTGGTAGCAGTTGTAGTAGGACATTTTCATTTATATTTTGGTAGAGATAGGATATTAATTTTGAGAGATTGTATTTATACACCAGATATTAAAAGGAAATTAGTTTCGGTTTCTAAATTAGTTAGAGATGGATATAATGTTTATTTTAATGACTGTGGTTATTAAGCATAATAAGCATTTTATCTGTTCTGATTCATTGGTGGATGATCTTTATATTGTTAATCCTAGCTCACCTACACTACAATTAACTGAATTGAATAATACTAGTACCTCGTCATGTAAGAGAAAGGAACCTTTTAAAATGAACCAAACATATCTTTGACACTTACGCCTAAGTCATATTAACTTAAGGAGGATTCAAAGACTTGTTGCAAATGGACCATTGAATTCATTGGAAGTGGAGGCACTTCCAGTTTGTGAATCTTGCTTGGAAGGTAAAATAACTAAGAGACCCTTTACGGCCAAGGGTTATAGAGCAAAGGATCCATTGGAATTGGTTCATTCTGATTTGTGTGGACCCATGACTGTCCAAGAAAGAGGTGGCTTTGAATATTTCATTACTTTTATTGATGATTATTCAAGGTATGGGTTGTAAGTCTGAATGCTTTGAGAAATTCAAAGTATTTAAGGCTGAAATGTAGAATCGTCAAGGGAAGTGTATCAAGACATTATGATCTGATCGTGGTGGTGAGTACCTCTTAGGAGAGTTTAGGGATTACTTATTAGAGGTAGGGATAACATCCTAGTTATCGGCACCTCACACACCACCACAAAATGGTGTGACAAAAAGAAGGAATAGGACTCTTATGGATATGGTTAGATCTATAATGAGTTATTCAGTTTACCCAATTCTTTTTGGGGATATGCCTTGGAAACTGCGGCATACATTCTGAACTTGGTACCATCTAAGTCAGTACCTACCATTCCCACAGAATTGTGGACTGGGCATAAGCCTAGTTTGTGGCATATTCGAATTTGGGGGAGTCCAGCACACGTGCTAAAAGGGAACACGGATAAGTTGGAGTCAAGAACAGAAGTCTGCTTCTTTATAGGGTATCCAAGAGGAACAAAAGGTGGTCTTTTCTATAGTCCTAAGGATTAGAAGGTCATTGTTAGCACCAATGCCCGATTCTTAGAGGAAGATTATGTGATGTATAACAAGCCTAAGAGTAGAATTGTTCTCGAAGAGTTAAGAGGAGATAGATAAGAGAATACTTCTTTAATACCAACTGTACAAGGGGAGACATCACATGAAAGAGTAGACGATATCCCATTACCTCGTCGTAGTGGGAGGAATATCGATACTCGTGTAGAACCTGCACAAGATGTTACTGATAATAGACAGATATAGGTAGAGCCTCGTCGTAGTGGGAGGGTTGTTCGTCAACCTGAACGGTTTATGTTCTTGAAAGAGTCTTTTGACAGGATTCCTGAGGAACAAAATGCTAATCCCTGGGCCAACAGTGAAGCACTCCAAGATAAAGCTGCAGAACTTTGGCAAAAAGGCTATGATATTTGAGATGGAGTCCATGTACTGCAATCAGGTCTGGGAACTTGTAGAACCACCTAATGGGATAAAAATCATTGGATGCAAGTGGTCTATAAGAGAAAGAGAGGATCAGACGGTAAGGTGAAAAATATAAAGTAAGCCTTGTTGCGAAAGGGTTTACTCAGAAAGAGGGAATCGATTATGATGAGGCTTTTTCGAAGGTAGCTATGCTGAAGTTGATCCGGATTCTCTTATCCATTGCAACTTATCTCGATTATGAGATTTGGCAAATGGATGTCAAGACAACATTTGTGAAACCTGGGAAAATTTGAAATTTTTATAAAAAAAAAAGAAAAAAGAAAAGGGCAAAATGGTAATTTGCCATTATAGTGCGTGGTTGAAAATTGGTATTTTTCTAGACCTCGGATGATGAAATGGACCTCACCGTTGGATTCGTCTCATGAAATCTAGTTACCTAGACAAATTTTATCGAATTCTGAGATAGTCGAGTTTTTTACGTTTTTCGAGGTGATGGGTGTCCGGTGACCCCCAACAACGAAATTTTTATAAAAATTTTAAAATTTAGAAAATATTTTAAATAAAGTTCATATAAAATATTTTGAACTTAAAACCGGTACGAAATTTAATCGTTTCGGAGCGAAAAACGGACCGAACAAAGGAGGACACTTGGCGCGATGAGGGCCAAGTCTTTAAAACTATAAATAGGGGTAAAATATCTGAAATATCAGCTTTTTCCTCCCCTATGACCCGTTGTATCAAAGATTAAGAGAGAAAAGAGAGCAAAGAGGGAAAAATAAAAAATCTTAAGCCTTCTCCTTCGATTTCCCGAAGATCTGTCGGTCGGAATCGCTCGAGCCAAGAATTAAAGTTGCTCTACGTGACGAGGGCTACGTGTGGGTACTAAGAACGAAGATTTTCACCAAAGATCAAAAGGCGAGATTTTAGATAAATCAAAGTCTTGAGCTGTTGGGGGTGTTCTTGGAGGTTCTAGTATTCATTTACGCTTCAAGAGGTAGGGTTTTCCTACTTTTGTTCATTATAACCCATGGTGTTCATAGGATAGGGGTTTAAGCATGTGGAGTTGTATAGCCTTTGCATGAGGTTGGTGTTTTGGTGGATATGAGAAATGGATGGAATATACATTCTATCTTGAAGTGGTTTTGTTTCTTGTAATATGTGGTTACTTGAAATGGTTTGTAGAAATCACTTAGTATGATTTCTTGAGCTATGTGGTTACTTGGAATGGTTATGTGAATATATGACTTGAGTGCCTTTAAGGTGTTTGATAAAATGCCTTTGTGAAATAAAGTGTGTTAATTGCATGAGATTATGCTATAACATGCTTGGATAATGTGATAATGTGAAATCATAAGCTTATGATATGATTTATGATTGAAATGTACTTGTTGATATATGCATGTTTTGATATATATTGACATTGTGACAAATATGGTATTTATATGCTTAGGATATAATTTATCATGGATGTGTTGAAAATTATTCATATGTCATTCATAGCATATTGAACATTATGTTGTTGTGCAATGGTGCATCACATTGCATATGCACAGAAACATGACATCACATTCATGGGCATAAGTCATGAGTATGGGTGTGTGTATGCATGCTTAATCAAACACCATTCTTGGTGATTGATGGGTGGACTCGAGAAAGTTGGGTTGAAAATTCGAATGAGTCACATGGTTACGTGAAAGAAAAACTTGTGTCGGGTATAGCAAGAAGGGGTAGATTCCCCCCTCGGGTGCAAGACTTGGTGACTTGGTTATACACTCCTCTGTGGTGAAATTCTGAAAAATTGTAGTATGGTGTACGAAACCGGCGGTATAAAATCCAAAATCCATTGCCCAACAAGATACAAGATTTTGATTTACAAAGTACTCATACAATGAGTAACACCCATCAATGATTTGGTTTTATAATAAAACAACTTTTATTTCAAACGATCATTTGGTAGATTTTTTTGTCAATTGACAGATTCAGTATACCTTGGCATTGCCTTGTGTCGTGGGAGTCAGTGATGACTTGGGTTTAAGTGCATGAGTGAGTATCATCTCATTTCATGGCATGACATGATTATATTCTACATTTAATGCATATTCTTGTATGGAATGATTGTTAAATGTTGTTTGTTGCTTATACACACCACATATGCACCTAAGGTGGAGAGTAGCCTCTGTAGGGATTATTCTATTGGGCGTTGGCTCACCCTATACGGAAAAACATTTTAGGTGGGAGAGATACACCGGTGGATGGCTCCACTTTGGACCCTCATGTTTGAAGAAAGCCGAATGTGGCTTTATTTTGTGTTAATGTAAAACATTTGTGGAAATAATGTTTTGGGTATGTAATCTTTTGCAAATAATTGTAATAGAACTTATATAGACTATTATTAAACTAACCTTGCATGTGTTGATATAAATATGGATAATTGGACCCGGTGTGACCAATGTTTACTTATAATTGGACCCGGTGTGGTCATTGTTGAATATTGGACCTCGGATGGGTCTTGTTATTAAATTATTGCACAGGTTGAGTTTTGGGTAGAGCTTTCCGTACAAAGGAGACTCTGTCCAAATTTTTTCAAAATTATGGTTCCAAGTAAATGGAGCATAATGGAGTGATATTGAATTACTCGGTATCCACGGGTATTCCATGGGTTGATGGGTAATCAATGGACCCCCGAATTTTGGGATGTCACATACTTGGGTGACTCTTTTACTTCATCTGTTATTGTTTCTTCTTCACTTGATGAATTCCAGGAAAACAAGCTTTTGCGTGTCCTTCGTGAGTACAAAATGGCTTTAGGATGGTCTATTGCAGATATTAAGGGTATTAGTCCCTCAATTTGTATGCACAAAATTCTGCTTGAAGATGATGCTAAGCCCGTGATTGAGCAACAATGCCGATTAAATCCTATCATGAAATAGGTGGTCAAGAAGGAAATCATCAAGTGGTTGGGTGCTAGAATTATATACCCCCTCTCAAACAATTCATGGGTTAGTCAAGTTCAATGTGTTCCAATGAAAGGAGGCATGACGGTAGTGTCCAATGAAAACAACAAGTTAATCCCAACACAGGAAGTGACTGGGTGTCGAGTATGTATGGATTATCGCAAACTCAATAAGGAAAATCGAAAAGATCATTTCCCTCTACCGTTCATTGATCAAATGCTTCACAGATTGGCTAAGCATGAATTCTATTGTCTCTTGGATGGTTATTCCAGCTATAATTAGATCACAATAGCACTAGAGGATTAGGAGAAGACTATGTTTACCTACCCTTATGGAACCTTTGCATTTTGGAGGATGCCTTTTGGATTATGCAATGCATCTGCAACGTTTCAACGATGCATGATGGCAATATTCTTTGACATAGTCGAGCAAAATCTTGAGGTATTTATGGATGATTTTTTAGTATTTGGAGATAGCTTTGACCTATATTTAGAGAACCTAATTTTTGTGCTAAAAAGATGTGTGGAAACAAACTTGGTGTTAAACTGGGAAAAGTGTCACTTCATGGTTCAAGAAGCCATTATTTTGAGGCACAAAGTTTCTACTAATGGGATAGAGGTGGATAGGGCAAAGATAGAGACTATTGAAAATCTACCACCACCAACATCAGTCAAGGGAATTCGTAGTTTTTTTGGGACACCTAGGATATTATAAGCGATTCATAAAGGAATTTTCCAAGATCACAAAGCCTTTGTGCAACCTTTTAGAGAAATATTTTCCCTTCAATTTTGATAAGACATGCACAAAGGCCTTCGAGGAGTTGAAAAAGAAGCTTATAGCTGCCCCTGTGATAGTTGCACCAAATTGGGATTTGTCATTTGAGCTAATGCGCTATGTTAGCGACTTTGCTGTTGGCCCAGTTTTAAACCAATGTAAAGAAAAAATGTTTCATGCAATCTATTATGCTAGCAAAATGTTATCGGACTCACAACTTAACTACACAGCCACTGAGAAAGAGTTATTAGCAGTTGTTTTTGTTTTTGACAAATTCTGATCTTATCTCATTGGTACAAAGGTGATAGTGTTCATAGATCATTCCGCTATTAAGTATTTGATCTCGAAAAAGGACGCCAAGCCACGATTGATTCAATGGGTCCTTTTGCTTCAAGAGTTTGATCTAGAGATTCGGGACAGAAAGGGGACAAAAAACCAAGTGGCAGATCATCTCTCCAAACTTGAGAAAATCGTACAGTAAAAGGGTGACAATGTAATCATCAATTAATCCTTTCCGGATGAGAACTATTCTATGTTGCAGAGGGAGCACCATGGTATGTAGATTATGTGGACTATATAGTGAGACATGTGCTTCCCCCTGAAATGGGCAACCAACAAAGGAAGAAGTTCTTGCACAAGGTGAAGTATTACATCTGGGATGAACCATTCCTATTCAAACAATGTGCAAATCAGATGTTAAGAAGATGTGTACCAAGGGAAGAAATCAAAGAAATCTTGCAGCATTGCCACTCATCATGTTATGGAGGACATTATGGGGGGAGAGAGAACAACAACAAAAGTCCTTCAATCAGGTTTCTATTGGCCAACTCTCTTCAAGGATACCCATTTTTTCACATTAAAGTGTGACGAATGTCAACGAACTGGAAATACTTCAAAGCGACATGAGATGCCCTTAAACAATATTTTGGAGGTTGAGATCTTTGACGTCTGGGGTATAGACTTCATGGGCCCATTTGCATCATCTTACAATAACCTTTACATATTAGTTGCGGTGGATTATGTCTCAAAGTGGGTTGAAGCAGCTGCTTTGCCTACCAATGATGCAAAGGTGGTGTTGAATTTCCTTTGGAAAAACATCTTCACGAGGTTTGGTACACTGAAAGCAATCATTAGCGATGAAGGTACGCATTTTTGTAATAAATATTTTACAGCCCTTCTCGCTCAATATGGAGTCACCCATAAGATTGCCATAGCTTATCACCCTCAGACTAGTGGCCAAGCCGAAGTTTTAACTATAAAACAAGTGCTATTTGGGAGGCAACCTAAATTTTAATTTTAAAAATTTTAATTTGTGTTTATGTCAATTTAATTTTTTTTTATTTTTTTGGAGTAATCATGATATTAGAATATTATTGCATTTTAATTATTGTGTCAAGTGCTTGCAGGAACAGAGGATCGAAGCAAAGACCAGAAGCCCATCGCCCCAACGTTGAGCTTCTATTTGGACAGCACCCCACATCAGAATTTCAGAACCTTAGCACTTCAGCCCAGTGCCCCAATGCTTGTTCTCGGTCTAGCCAGCGTTGTAGGACTACAGAACAATGCCTAGGCGCCTCCTTTATGCCTCCATAGCGCACACCTACTGCTCCTGGCGCTGTCCACAACAGAATTTCAGTGCCTTAGTGCTACAAACCAGTGCCAAGGTGCTTCCTCTCGGCCTTCATTGTGCAGCAGCCCTTGTCCCAGCGTAGCTACCCTCGTACCCAAAAAAAAAATCAGCAACATAAATCAGTTCAGCTCTACATTCATCGACAAGAAGCTCACCAAATCAATTCCTACCACTCCCAAAAATTTCAAACCTCTAAAAATACATACACCCCAACTATTATTCACCCAAAATTCCGTTTAATCATCTTGAATCTCTCAACCTCTTTTATATAACAATCTTACCTCTCATGGGCATCAATGAGTATCATCTAGAACCAAGGATTCCACCATTCTCCATGGGTAACATCAAGCTTTATAACGTAAGGTATCAATCTCGTTCATTCTCCATGGGTAAAGTTTAAACTTGTTTAATTGCTTGAGGGAGATTGTTGTGTGGTTCATATGGTGGAGATTATAAGACTTGGGATGGCTTAGTAATGAAGAGTTGAGCATTGCACACAAGGTGTTTGTTAAATTATCTAAGTGAAAACAAAGATTAGTTAGCTAGTTTTTGACTTGGTTTTTGGTGTTGTGGGAGCTTCATAATTGAGTATTCATCATGTCTTTAAAATGCCAAAGATGAAAAAGCTCTAAATCCTCCAAGCCATACAACAAAAAGAGGTTTGTTAGCGAATCAACTTCGGAGCAATTTCCTACTTTGTTGGCGAAAAAGGCATTGACTCCCGAATGCGGCCTTTGCCTAGATGAGACGTATGATGGGTGTGTACATGGCATGATTATGGAGCATGGTTGGTGAGACTTCATAGAACAGCCGGAGGCCGCCGTAGTTTCCATTGTAAAAGAATTTTATGCCAATGCCAAGGAGGCCGAAAATGATGTGGTTCAAGTTCGGGGCAAAACAGTGTCATTTGATAAGGCATGCATCAATGCTTACTACAACATAGAGAATATGTCAGACGACGATGAGTATACCAAATACAGAACTGAAGAACTTGACTTGGACGACGTGATTAAGTGTTTGTGTAAGCCGAGTGCTAAGTCGACATTAACGGGAACTGAGATGCTTCAGTTTTCACATAGTGAGCTGAGCCGGTTTGGGAAGGCATGGTACTACTTCCTATGTCCTAAGCCAATGCCTATCACACACTTTAGTGACATACTCCGGGATAGGACGATATTGCTCTATTGCATAGTCAAAGGAAAAAACAGTAATGTGGGCCAAGTAATTCAAGACTCAATCACACATGCTATTAAGGGGGCTTTCAACTAGCGGGATGCCTCATCCATCATTAATTTGTGGGCTATGCAAGAAAGTCAAAATTCACATGGAGTGATGATAAATTGGTTCAACAACCGAAAGTGCCAATTGATCATCAAATCATTAGCCGTTTTAAGGTATGAAAGGGTGGGTTCTCTGATCATAGGGGTGCCGGGTATGTTATGGTTGATATGCCTCAGGATTTTGGGGAACCATCAGCGCCTCCTCAGCCCATTGCTTTTTCATCTCAATCACCCATGGAAAGTCTAATAGATGAAATGCGTGGATTGCATCGAGACACACAGAAGTTATGCAGAGACACACAAGAGCTACGTAAGGACTCTCGACGCTAGTCTAGAAGCAATGATCGACTTGCACATCGATTGGACTCATTCATGGAGTACCCAACGGAATTTAATTTTGCACTAGTCCAAATGTTTAGCAACTGTGGTTTCAACTTAGGCACACCTCCATTGTAGTTTCCTAGTCCACCTATGTTTCCTAAATACATTCCCGACTCAGCGGACGACGAGGACGCTGACGATGATGCCAACTAGCGAAGTCTCAGGGAAGTCCTCTATCTTAATTTTTCTTACTTTATACATTGAGGACAATGTTTAGTTTAAGTTTGAGGGTGTATTTTTTTTTGCATTATTAGGTATGCATTTAGATAGCATGTTTTGCATTTAGATTACATGTTTTAGTATGACTTGAGCAATGGGTTGATTGAATTTGATTATGGCCAATGATGAATGATATTAATTGTCAATTCAAGGGAAATTGATGAACATGTTTTGGTTAAATGCTTGTGGGAGATATCATTGAAACTCTAGAAACTTATTTAGGCATCATTCAAAGCAAATTAAGGTATTCATATAAGTTTGGGAGAAATTTTTTGTTATGATGTGTTAGTATAAAAAAAATTAAAATAAAAAAGAGTTTTTGAAAATTATTTTGATTTGATCCTTCATGAGTTAGAAGAAAAAAAAATAGGAAAACAAGAAAGAAGAAAGGGGCATGTGGTGAGTAGAGATGGAGCGTAAAACACACTCACTCATAAACACATGCTGAAGAACGAGATGGAGCATAAAATGCACTCGCTCAATAGGAGGTGAGATGGAGCATAAAATGCACTCACCAAATGAATGAAAAAGAGAAAGAAAAAAAAGTGAGAGAAAAAAAAATCTTTGGATCTTCTAGTTATGTGGTTGCTTTAATGGGTAGAGGTTGATGTGATACGTAAATTCATAGAATTGATATTGAGTATCTCCTATGAAGCATTTTATTATGTAAATGTATCTGGGTGATGACTAACTTGATAGTTCGGATATGTACATGTATTTAAAGGGTCATGAGCGGAGGTAAAATTAAGGAGTAAGTTGAATTGATAGACTTTGCACTGTTTTGAAGTTTCCCGCGAATTATTATCTGTAGTAACTTTTGGGGCCATTATTCAGATTCATATTGATCCATTGTTTGAGTAGTTGGTTGTTAGGTTTAATTTTTATGGTTTTTGTCCTTAGTATTTTGCTTGAGGACAAGCAAAGATTTAAGTTTTGGGGTATTTGATGAGTGGGTTTTATACCAACGAATTGAGTATTCTTGGCTTGATGAAATTGCAAGTTTATGTTCCTTTTTATTTGTTTTGTGTGTTTTAATGTTATTTTGTAGGGAGCATCATTTGGAAGGAAACAAGGTCATTTGGAAGGAAACAAGGTCATTTGATAGCCTAAGTGTTGGATTATTTGAAGACTAAGCAAAAAGGGCAGCTCTAGGCCTAAAAATGGATCAGCGCCACAACTTTACAAGCAGCGTTGCAGCTCTAGGAGGGCAGAAAGTTAGCGCAGCTGCGCTGATTTTTGGGGCTGCAGCACTTGTTTTGATACAGGATGCGGATTTTGACTTGTTTTTGATTAGGAATTGAACCCTAATGCTACATATATGCTAGGGTTTGAGTTGGGACTGATATATATTGATATAAAGGGTTGCTAAGAGAGGGTGAACCAAGGATTGATAGAAAATTAAAGACAAGAATTGAAAGAAGCGACACGAAGAAGATTGGACTTGAAGGCTAGAGAGAGATTGAATATTGCAACTAAGTTTTCATTCTTTTTTCCTACTTTTAGTTTTTGATCTTCTAAGATGTTGATTAATTTGAGAATGGTATTTTTTAATTACATTATGAACTAAATTTTTTATTAAGATTACAATGAAACCTGATGTTTAGTTAAATTAATCTACTCTCGTTTTCAGTTGTTATTGACCATATTGGTAGCGCGTCGTTAACACTCCAAAAATTTAACCTTACTTCTTAACACAATAAAAGAAAACAAACACAGTAGCTAGATGAGTAAGGGTCGAACCCACAGAGAGTGTTGACAATTTATTTTTATTTATTTTGACCAATTCTAAACTGAAATTTAATTAATAACAAAACAATAAATAGGGGGGGGGGGTTGGAATTTTGATCAAACTAATTATGATTAAAAACTAAATTAATAACAGAAATCAATGAAGTAAAACTTCAGTCCTTCGGTTCAATCTTACCCTCGCAGTTAATGGAACAATCAATCAACTATAACATTATTCTATGTAAACTCTCACATTCGTATTGTCAAATGTAGCAACGTAATTATGTTTTTGAAATGCTAATTTAAGTAATGGAGTATGCATAAACTAAGTAGATTGTAAGAGTAGAGATAAAAATGTTAATAGTGTAGAATCGGGTAAATATTTAGTTCAAACTTAGTTTTGACTTGTAAATATATGAAACCGTTTGTAATAGAACTTATACCAACTATGTTTGATGTATAAATGTATGTTGTATAAGTTTGGGTTGGTTTTGGAAGGGTTTGGAATGGGTTTGAAATGAAAAATAGAGGAAATAGGAAAATTTGGACAAGACCTACCGGTAGGTCCTACCGGTAGTACGCTGTCCAGTGGATCCGAACTACCGGTAGCTCAACAGGTAGTAAGTTGCAAGTGGATCCGAATTATTGGTAGCTCAACAGGTAGTACGTTGCCAGTGGATCCGAACAACCGGTAGCTCGATATGAACTACCGGTAGACCGTTAAAAAGTCAGGATTTTTATGTTTTAAAACCCCATTTTTACTCCATTTGCTCCCATTCTTTCACACCACTCTAACCCCATACCTCTCAGAACCCTAATAGAAAGACTTAGAGAGGAAGAGAGAAAGGGAAAACAAGAGTTTTAAGGGTAATTCAAGATCAAATCTTCTTGACCTTCACACCAAGGCTAAGGAGAAAGGTAGGGATTTTCTTCCATTCTTGTTCATTGAGACTAGGGCTTGTATATATGTATTTTTTTGACTCTAAATCTTATATATATGTTATGAAATCTTCATTCCTTGGTCTTTTGCAATTCTTAGCGTGTTTTAAACAAATTTAGGGTTAAATACCCATGAAATCTCATTTTCTTGATATAAAACCCTAGTTTTCAAAAGAGATGGACTTTCTTCTTGATTCTTCCTTTCTTCTTGACATTGAAACTTTAGTGCTTGGTGTTGAGTAATAAAATGATGTTGTGATGATCTCTTACTTATTTTTCTTATATTGTTCTCTTGTATTACAAATTATGAAATTTGGGATTTATGGAATTGTTTGTTCTTTGAGGAAATTGTTGGTATTGTATCTCTTGTGTGGTTGTTGGATAAACATGGGCTACTATTGATCGGGTATCTTGGAGTGTGTAAACGCCTTCTTACTCCATGTGGGTTTGAAATTTCCTACCACTCGTAGTGGGGTTAGTGCCTTGCGAGGACTAAACTTTTATCGCTCACAGGGTATCGTGGAAAAAGGGGTTAGTATATTACTCGTTCATGCGAGATCTTACTTCATACTAGAGATACGAATACTGTGGTGGGTTATTGTTCATTGTACCAGAAATAGTTTCTACAAGAATTTTGGGAAGTATGAGATTCCGCAAACACTTGGGAGAAACGGTTTATGGTGGAATGGATTATTAGTCGTATATTGGTTTCACTTATGCATTAAATTACTGTTGTTGCTTAAACTTGAGATATGTTTAAATGTTTCTGTTTTATTTCAAGATTCATATATGCTATTTGTGAAAGGTGACCGACCGTTTTCATATGCTTTTCTAAATCTTGTTCGAGTTTGGGAGGACTGTTGCTACAGAGCTTAGTGCTCACCCCCTACAAACTATATTTTTCAGATTGTGGTCTAGAGAAAGAGCTCGGGGTTGAGGAGCCGACACATTGGGAAGCTCCACTAGACGGGCTCATGGATCCCTAGGTGGATGTCTAGAGTAATACTCTCCTAGGTGCTAGACTAGGAAATTTCTTTTGGGACTATGTAAAGACTAATCTTTTGTTAAATTCCGATGCGAGAAAATAGTTGATTGTTTTGGGATGTAAGTGTCATAGTCGATCACATTATTTGGGGATGTAATGGCCATGGTTGGTCTATTCTTTTGGAAAAATATTGTAAATGTTATATTTGATGAATGAAACTTCTTTAATGATGAATTTATTTAGTTGCTCTCATGATGTGATTGGTTTATAGATTGTAATACCGTCCAAGGGGGGTTTTGGGACATTACAAAGTTTTGGTATCAAAGCCTAGGCTTTAGGTCTTACATGGGAGCTGTAGGTTATGGATCACCACTATAGAAATAGGACTACGTTGAGCGAAATTGTTGGACGAAATTTTATCCACACTTTGTGCTTTAGACTAAAGTGATTTTTAGGATGTCTTGTACATCAATGAAAATAAACGGTGAATTGATGTGCAGGATGGATGGTGAACGAGTACATGGACGTTGACGTGGGCGTGGTCGTGGAGGTCAAGCAAACCCACCACCTCCCGATGCCATGAATGGCATCTACCAGTGTTTAAGAGAGCTTACCACTTTGGTGCAACACCAAAATATAAATAATAACCACAATGTTGGGTTTCATCCACTGGCTCATGTACTGGGCAACTGGGATGAAAATCGAAGGATGGTGGTTCTTTGAGTATTCTTGCTGCAACACCCACTTACTTTCCAAGTAAGCTCAAATCCCTTGGATGCAGATAGGTGGATTCTGTTGTCCAAATTTGGTATTGACAATTTACGTGCAAGTATACACGATTAACAAGTAATAAAGTGATAAGTAGAGTATCTTTCCCATAGAGAAATATTGCGAATAATATCCAAGTACTAACTTTATATCAATTCAATTTTACTTAAACAATTGGAATTGACTAAGAAATCACTACTTTAAAACTAAATCTAAACTAAATAATCAAGGGTTGAATTTACCAGATGAAAGAAGTTAAGATTACAACTTCCCCTAATGCTTTGTATAAATATTTCTACTCTCTTTCTAGTCAATTGATCAAAATAAGTTGTTAACTGAGAACTCAAAGTTATTTATCAAACCTCTTCCGATAGTTAGATAAAATTATCTCTCCTAATTAAATTACTATATTCCTATGCAAAATAAGTTGGAATAGATTCATTAAGTTCAAACTCTCATAAAAGTTACACACGACATATAGGTATATTCCTATCCTATACACAAACCTAGCAATTCAATCCAAAGAAGAATTAACCAGACGTATGTCATCATATTCGGATCTAAACCTAGAATTCATCTCCCAATTTCATCTAGATTATCAAATTAATTGTTGGCCACACAATCACACATCAATCACAAAATATGTCAAATAACTCATGTATGATCAATAAGAACTAGAAACGATAGTAGATTAATTTAACTAGACATAGGTTCCGTTGCAATCTTAATAATAATTTAGTTCATAATATAATTGAAAGACATCATTCTAAAATTAAACAACATCTTAGAAAAACAAGAAGTAAACGTAAGAGACAAGAATATAAACTTAGGTGCAATCTTCAATCATTCTCTAGCCTTCAAGACCAATCTACTTCGTGTCGATTCCTTCGATTTTTGTCTTCAATTTTTGTCAAATTCCTTGGCTTTTCCCCAATGTTTTTAGCCCCCAAAAGTTAGAATCTATCATCCCCACACAAACCCTAGCATATATGTAGTTTTAGAGTTCAATTTTAGGTCAAAAACAAGTCAAAACTCGCGTCACAGACTAACACAAGCGTCGGGGTGCCATAAATCTGTGCAGGGGCGCCATAAGGACAGTAGGATGGCACTGGGCTGCGCCCCTTGGTAGGCTGCTTGCTCTGGACCAGTTTTCATAGAATCATCATAACTTTTGATAAAACTGTCCGATTGAGTTGAAATTTTGCAACAAGATAGAAGACATCCAGATCTACAACTTTCATGTTTTTTACTTTGTCTGATTCAAAGTGGATCATGGTAAAAAAGGTGGAAAACCGAGGTATTGCTATAAAATAGTGTGGGTGCTGATGCCTATGTTACCAAACACCAATACCTCCTTGATTTCTTTCACTTTTAAGCCTCCAAATCCTCATGTAATGTGTTCATCTCTTCACCACTCATCTACACTTAGTTGCAAGGCTTTAAAATCCATTATTTATCCTATAATTACTCCATTACAAAGCCCTTTAGCTTCCTCTTCAAAAATCCCACACTTAGGCTCCAATTTTGACCTTGTTTCCTCCCAAATGATCATGATTCCTTCCAAATGATCATCCCTACGAAATAACATCAAAACACACAAAAAAAAATAAAAATAAACATAAAATACTTGAAAAATTGTAATTTCATTAAGCCGAAAGTACTCAATTCATAGGTATAAAACCCATTCATCAAATACCCCCAAACTTGAATCTTTGCTTGTCCTAAAGCAAAATACTAAGAACAAAAACTATAAAAAATAATCCTAACAACCAACTACTCAAACAATGGATCAATATAAATATGAACAATGGCCCCAAAAAATTACTACAAATAATAATACACGGAACTTTAAAACAGTGCAAAGTTTATCAATTCAACATACTCTTTAATTTTACTTCTGGTCATGACCCTTTAAATACATGGACATATCTGGACTATCAAGCTAGTCATCACCCAAATACATTTACGTAATCAAATGCTTCATAGGAGATACTCAATATCAACTCTATAAACTTACGTTTCACATCAACCTCCACTCATTAAGGCAAACATATAAATAGAAGGACCAAAGAATTTTTTTTTTCTCTTTCTATGAGTGCATTTTATGCTCCATCTCACTTCCTATTGAGCGACTGCATTTTATGCTCCATCTCGCCTTTTCTTGAATGAGTGCGTTTTACGCTCCATCTCGTTTTCAACATGTGTTTATGAGTGAGTGCGTTTTACGCTCCATCTCTACTCACCACATGCCATTTTCTTGTTTTTTTGTTTTCTTAATTTTTTTTTTCATCTAACTCATGAAAGATCAAATCAAAATAATTATCAAACACTCTTTTTCTCATTTTTTTTCTTTTTTTTCTTTTAAACTAACTCATCATAACCAATATTTTCCCCAAAATTATATGAATACCTTCATTCGCTTTGAATGATGCTTAAATAAGTTTTCTATAGTTTCAATTATATCTCTCATAAGAATTTAACCAAATAAATTCTCTAAATAATAACTAACCAAACAGATGGATATGTGCTCATGAATGAAAGGATCACAAACAGTGTAAAACCAACTAGTATGTCAAACTACAGACTCAACATGTTCATCAATTTCCCTTAAATTGACAATTAATTTCATTCATCATTGGCCATGATCAAATTCAATCAACCTATTGCTCAAGTTGTTTTAAAACATGTTATTTAAGTGCAAAACATGTTATCTAAATGCATACCTAATAATGCAAATGTAAATAAGAAAACACCCCCAAACTTAAACTCAACATTGTCCTCAATGTATAAAGTAGGAAAAATTAGGACAAAGGACTCCCCTGAGACTTCGCTAGGTGGCATCATCGTCAGTGTCTTCATCGTCCGCTGAGTCGGGAGTGTATTTAGGAAACATAAGTGGGTTGTTTTTGGCTCCTAGTAAGGCTTTGTGTGTGCTCCAACTTTATGTTCAATCCTTGGGACCTGCAAGCAATTGAAATACCAATTAAAATGCACTAACTAACTAACTACATTATTTCTTATAAAAAACTAAATTAAAATAAAATGAAATAAAACTTAGAAACTAAAATTTTGGGTTGCCTCCCAATTAGCGCTTGTTTTATAGTATTCAGCCTGACTCTTCCTGTTTCATCCCGGGTCGACAAGGGTAACTGAGGTCTTTTCATGATTAATGTCATCACACCAATATTGCTTCAGTCTCTGCCCGTTCACCTTGAAAGTTCTCTTTGAATTGGCTTCCTTAACTTCAGTCGCTCTCTGTGGGAACACCTTCTCTTTATATAGCTTGCCGTTCTCAAGAGGATCTGAAATACCACTTCTTACTAATACCCCATTCACTGAATATTCTACCAAATCAACCCGAAAAACATTCTTCTGGTTCCTTCGAAAATTTCATAGCTGAAAATACATTGAATGTAACCTCTTGATCTTGGAATCGCATAGTTAGCTCACATTTTTGTACATCAATAAGTGTTCTCCCAGTTGCTAAGAATGGTCTCCCAAGAATAATAGATATTTGTCTATCTTCCTCACAATCTAAGACTAAGAAATCAGCTGGAAAAATGAACTTATCCACTTTAACTAGAATGTCCTCAACTATGCCCCTTGGATAAGTGAGTGATCTATCCGCAAGCTGTAATGTGACATTAGTAGGCTTTGCTTCTTTCAACCCCAATTTCTTGTAAACTGAAAGCGACATCAAATTAATACTAGCTCCCAAATCACACAATACTTTCCGAAAAATTGATTGCCTATTGTGCATGGAATTGTAAAGCTACCTGGATCTTTGAGCTTTGGTGGTAGCTTCTTTTGAAGAAGAGCACTACATTCCTCCATAAGTGCCACTGTCTCAAAATCGCCTAATTTTCTCTTCTTTGACAAAATTTCCTTCTAAAATTTCACATAGTTAGGCATATTCTCCACTGCTTCTGCGAAAGGGATGTTTATTTGGAGCTTCTTAAACACTTCCATGAATTTAGAGAACTCCTTATCCCACTTCTGTTTCTGTAGACGTTGTGGAAACGGTACGGGAGGCACAATAAGTCTCAAATTACCTCCATTAGAACATGCAACTCGATCTTCTTTTTTCTTTTCATGTTCCACATTCTTACTATCTTTTATTTTTTTACCCTCAGTATCATCTCCATGTGATTGTTTTGGAGTTCCACCAACAACCTCAGGTAACTCTTTTCTGCTTTGTAATGTAATAGCATTGCAGTGCTCCTTACCTTCCCTCTTAGGATTGATCTCTGTATCACTAGACAGAGTGCCTTGAGGTCGGTTGTTAATGGCAGTAGCAAGTTGACCCATTTGGTTTTCCAAGTTTTGGATTGATACATCCAGACTGTTCATCCTTGTCTCATTCTGTGATATGTACCTGGAAAGCAACTCCTCCAAATTCGACTTCTTTTCCTCTTATGGTGGAGCTTGATTCTGAAAGCCTGGTGGGTATGATTGTGTTGGACCAAAAGTTTGGGCTTGATTATTATTCCATGACAATCCCAGATGATTCCTCCAACCAGGGTTGTAATTGTTGAAATTATTGCTATATTGTTGCTTGTTGTGGTTACCAATGTATTGTATCGACTCAAAACTAATTACACATCGATTGCTCAGATGGTTCCCGACACACAGTTCACAAATAGCTACCACACTCTGAACAGGCTGCACCCCCAAGGAATCAATCTTCTTTGTCAATGTAGCGACATGTGCAGCCAATGCAGTAACCGCATCAACTTCATAAATTCCAGCTACCTTTGGCTGATTAATCCTTGTAGAGGACCACTGATAATTGTTGGCAGCCATTGTTTCCAATAACTAATAGCTTCATCAACATTTTTTTCCATCAATGCCCCACCTACAGCTGCATCGATACTTGTTTGGGTAGCACTAAACAACCCGTTGTAGAATGTTTGAACTTGCAATCACTTAGGAATACCATGGTGAGGGCATTTTCGGAGTACGTTCTTGAATCGCTCCTAAGCTTCATATAGAGTCTTAGAATCATGTTGTGCAAATGATGTGATGTCGTTCCTCATCCTTGCAGTTTTAGCTGGTGGAAAGAATTTAGCTAATAATTTTTGAGCTAAATCTGTCTATGTGATAATAGAACTCTACGACAATGAATGCAACCAACTCTTTGCCTTATTATGTAATGTGAAAGGAAAAAGTCAGAGTCTAATCGCGTCTTTAGAAACCCCGTTATACTTGAACGTGTCGCAAATCTCTATAAAACTCATCAAATGATCTTTTGGGTGATCATCAGGCAAACCCCCAAACTGAACTGAATTTTGAATCATTTGGATGGTACCCGGCTTGATCTCAAAACTGTTTGCTTGAATTACGGGCCATAGAATGCTCGATTGTATTTCCGTAACAAGTGGCATAGCATAATCCCTTAACAATTTTTGTTCATCTTCAGCCATAGCTTCTTGGTTGTTTACTTCTTGATGCTATTTTTGTAAGTTTCGGCACCTTCTCTCTATTTCATCTTCGTACGGTAGTAGCTCCTGACCTTTAGATCGTGTTAGCATAGAAAATTCAAAAGTGCTTGCGAAAACAATTAAAACAGAAAATTAAATAAGTTTAAACTAAGATCAAATTGATTGAAATTAATATTGAAATAATTACTAGAATAGTTCCCCGACAACAACGCCAAAAACTTGTTGTCCGAATTTGGTATTGACAATTTACGTGCAAGTATACACGATCAACATGTAATAAAGTGATAAGTAGAGTATCGTTCCCACGGAGAAATATTGCTAATAATATCCAAGTACTAACTTTATATCTATTCAATTTTATTTAAACAATTGGAATTGACTAAGAAATCACTACTTTAAAACTAAACCTAAACTAAATATTCAAGGGTTGAATTTACCAGATGAAAGAAGTTAAGATTATAACTTCCCCTAATGTTTCGTATAAATCTTTCTACTCTCTTTCTAGTCAATTGATCAAAATAAGTTGTTAACTAAGAACTCAAAGTTATTTATCAAACCTCTTCCGATAGTTAGATAAAATTATCTCACCTAATTAAATTACTATATTCCTATGCAAAATAATTTGGAATAGATTCATTAAGTTCAAACTCTCATAAAAGTTACACACGACATATAGGTATATTCCTATCCTATACACAAACCCAACAATTCAATCCAAAGAAGAATTAACCAGATGTATGTCATCGTATTCAGATCTAAACCTAGAATTCATCTCCCAATTTCATCTAGGTTATCAAATTAATTGTTGGCCACACAATCATACATCAATCACAAAATATGACAAAACAAATCATGTATGATCAATAAGAACTAGAAACAAGAATAGATTAATTTAACTAGACATAGGTTCCGTTGCACTTAGGTGCAATCTTCAATCATTCTCTAGCCTTCAAGACCAATCTTCTTCGTGTCGGTTCTTTCAATTCTTGTCTTCAATTTTTGTCCAATTCTTGGCTTTTCTCCAATGTTTTCAGCCCCCAAAAGTTAGAATCTATCATCCCCACACAAACCCTAGCATATATGTAGCTTTAGAGTCCAATTTCGGGTCAAAAACAAGTCAAAACTCGCGTCACAGACTAACACAAGAGCTGGGGTGCCATAAATCTGTGCAGGGGCGCCATAAGGACAGTAGGATGGTGCTGGGCCACGCCCCCTGGTAGGCTGCCTACTCCATACCAGTTTTTGTAGAATCATCATAACGTTTGATAAAACCATCCGATTGAGCTGAAATTTTGCAACAAGATAGAATACATCCATATCTACAACTTTCATGTTTTTCACTTTTTTAGATTCGACGTGGATCGTGGTAAGAAAGGTGGAAAACCGAGGTACTGCTACAAAATAGTGTGGGTGCTGATGCTTATGTTACCAAACACCAATACCTCCTTGATTTCTTTCACTTTTAAGCCTCCAAATCCTCATGTAATGTTTTTATCTCGTCACCACTCATCCACACTTAGCTGCAAGGCTCTAAAATACATTATTTACGCTATAATTACTCCATTACAATGCCCTTTAGCTTCTTCTTCAAAAATCCAACACTTAGGCTCCCATTTTAACCTTGTTTCCTCTCAAATGATCATGATTCCTTCCAAATTATCATCCCTACAAAAAAAACATCAAAATACACAAAATAAATAAAAATGAACATAAAATAATTGAAAACTTACAATTTTATTAAGCTGAAAGTACTCAATTCATAGGTATAAAACCCACTCATCAGATTCGTTGGGTGAAGAAGATATGTGATGGCATGGGAGTTTTCGAGGACATGCGGGTTAGTTTGGCTACATACTTGTTAAAGGGAGAGGCCGACCTTTGGTGGGATTCAGTAAAGAGAAGAAGGAATGACGATGCGCTCACTTAGGAGGAGTTCGACCAAATCTTCCAAGACAAGTACTTCCTTGAATCTGTTAGGGATAAGATGAGTGCAGATTTCCTAGCTCTACGACAGGGCAGCATGACGGTGGTTGAGTATGAGAAGAGGTTTGACGAGCTCTCCCGCTATGCTACGGAGTTTGTATCTACTGAGGCCAAGAGGGCCAAGCATTTTGAGTAGGGCCTAAGGCCTGTTATTAGGGAAAAACTTGTGGCTCTCAAGATCAGGGATTACGGGGATCTAGTTGATTGAGCCGCACTTGTGGAGAGAGATATTGAGGACACCCAGCGATGACAGAATTTCACAAGGAGAGGTCCAATCAGGACGGGCACTAGCACTAGTGGAGTGCAGCAGGCGGCACCATACCGACGTCCAGACTAGGCAGGCGGACAGAGACTTTTGACAGCCCAGGGAAATGAAGTTGCACAGACTAGAACAAGCATTGACCCACGTCACTGCTTTGCATGTGGAGAGTTTGGGCACTTCAAAAATTAATGCCCATCGTTTCCACCAAGGACCAATCAAGCAACCGGGCAGGCGAATGCAAACAAGCCACCACTATCGAAGTCATTACATCAAAGGCCGTTAGGAGCTACAGCCCCCGGCGGCGCTCATCAAGGAAGAGTGTTTGCTTTGATTCAATCAGAGGAGGATGTCTCTAATGTCATGGTGGAAGGTATTGTCCTTCTCTACAATTCTTGGGCTTGAATTTTATTTGACCCCGGTGCAACTCACTCATTTATACGCACTGCATATGCTTTTAAATTGGGGTTGAAATTCGAGAAGCTAGAACATGCCTTGAGTATTAACATGTCTATGGGAGAATAGTTGGATACTAGTAGGGTGTGTAGAGATTGTGTGCTTCGAATTGGGGAGCATGAATTGATCCTAGATTTTGTTGCGCTAGATATGAAGTGGTACAACATTATATTTGGGATGAATTTGTTGTCCACTTTCCATGCGGTGATGGATTAATTTCGTAAGCAGATTTCATTCCAGTTACCGAGAGGGGTAGTTTTTACTTTCATGAATGATCGCAATTTTTCCCATCTATTTCCCACTACGGGAAACAAATTTTTGAAAGCTAAGGCGGGGAGCACTTTGAGTTTCTTGGCTAGCTTAATGGGAGAGGATCATGATAAACCTCATGCGGACGTGGTGTTGATAGTATTAGATTTTCTGGATGTCTTCCCAGATGAACTACCCGGGTTACCCCCACAGCGAGAGATTGACTTTAAGATTGATCTCTATCTTGGAACTGAACCCATATCCATTGCTCCCTATAGAATGACACCATTGGAGTTAAAGGAGTTAAGTAAGTAGTTGGACCATTTGTTAGCCATTGGATTTATCTGCTCAAGCACTTCACCTTGGGGAGCCCCGGTCCTCTTCGTGAAGAAGCATGACGAAACACTTCGGTTATGCACATATTACCGATGGTTAAATCAAGTAATAGTGAAGAACAAATATCCATTCCCAAGGATTGATGATTTGTTTGACCAGTTGAGGGGTTCTAAGTATTATTCCAAGATTGATCTTCGCACAGGGTACCATCAACTCTGGATCAAGGAGGAGGATATTCCTAAGACACCTTTCTGTACCCGGTATGGTCATTTCGAATATACGGTGATGCCGTTCGGATTGACCAATGCTCCAGCAGCCTTTATGGACTTGATGCATAGGGTATTTTAGTCGTATCTAGATTAGTTTATTATCGTGTTTATTGATGACATATTGATTTATTCACAGACCCATGGGGAACATGAACGCCATCTCTCGATTGTCCTACAGACACTCAGAGAGCATAAGTTGTATGCGAAGATGAGTAAATGCGAGTTTTGGATGAAGAAAGTGAAATTCCTTGGCCATGTGGTGTCAGAATAGCCAAGATTGAAGCAGTGATGAAGTGGGAACCACCGAAGAATGTGATCGAAGTACGTAGTTTCCTGGGTTTTGCAGGCTACTATCGGAGGTTTGTGGAAGGGTTCTCCAAGCTAGCGATGCTGATGAATCACCTTACCAAGAAGGGAGAAAAGTTTTTATGGACTCAAGCGTGTGAACTAGCCTTTTGCACCTTGAAGGAGAGATTAATAATAGCTCCTATTCTCATTATTCTATGCAGTGGGGAAGGATACGATGTGTACATCGATGCTTCGTTATGAGGCTTAGGATGTGTGTTAATGCAAAGAGGTAAGGTAGTTGCTTATGACTTAAGGCAACTCAAGATTCATGAGCAGAACTATCCCACTCACGACTTGGAGCTTGCCGCTGTGGTTTTTGCTCTTAAGTTGTAGAAATGTTATCTTTACGGAGAGAATTTTCAAGTGTTTTATGATCATAAGAGCCTCAAGTATGTGTTCACATAGAAAGACTTGAATCTTCGGCAAAGAAGGTTGGTTGAGTATCTAGAAGATTATGATTTCACACTCAACTACCATCCGGGGAAGGCTAACGTAGTAGCAGATGCACTGAGCAGAAAGTCTCAGGGGCAAATCAATGTTCTTGCAGTTAAAAGGTAGAAGATGATTGATGCCCTGGAGGACTTTGATCTATGGGTGGATAGGCAGGAGAATCGCCCATGCCTATTTAACCTTGTAGCCCAACCTACACTCCAACGTAGAGTTGTGGAGTTACAATACTTGGATCCTGACTTAGAGTTGATTCGAGCTAAATTGGAAAATGGAGAAATAGTGGAAGGTTGGTCATTGAGAAATGAAGAACTAAGACATGGGGAGAAGCTATGCATCCCCGATGACTCGTCCCTAAAGGAGGAGATACTAGGAGAGTGTCATCGCTCTAAATTTGCCATCCACCCTGGTGGCATAAAAATGTATAGGGACATGAAGCGTCAATATTAGTGGAAAGGGCTGAAACAAGACGTGGCCAAATACGTGTCAAGGTGCGTGGTTTGTCAGCAAGTGAAGATTGAGCATCAAAAGCCTGGAGGATTATTACAGTCTATGCCTATTCCAGGGTGGAAGTAGGATCACATCACCATGAATTTTGTATCTGGCTTTCCATGAACTTCACGAGGGCATAATGCCGTATGGGTCATTATTGATAGACACACCAAGTTCGCTCACTTCTTGAGTATGAAGACCACCGACACGTTAGAGACCCTGAGCAAGCTCTATATTCGAGAGATAGTGAGATTGCATGGAGTTCCACTATCCATTGTGTCAGATTGTGATTCTCATTTTATAGCGCAATTTTGGCAAAGTCTTCAAAGAGCTATGGGGACAGAGTTTCACTTAAGCACCGTTTTTCATCCCCAAATGGATGGTCAATCCAAGAGGGTGATACAAATTCTGGAGGACATGTTACGTGCTTGCATGTTGGACTTCAAAGGGAGTTGGAGTGATTAATTGCCGTTGGTGGATTTTGCATATAATAATAGTTTTCAATCTAGCATTGGCATGACACCCTATGAAGCATTGTATGGAAGACCATGTAGGTCCCTGACTTATTGGCTAGAAGCTGGAGAGAGTAGTTTTTTTGGGCCAAAGATTGTTCGGGAGACTATAGAGAAAATTCAACTCATCTGGGAGAGGCTACGCATGGCACAATGTAGACAGAAAAGCTATACGGATCGACGATGAACACCCTTGAAATTCCAAGAGGGGGACTACGTGCTCCTCAAGGTGTCACCCAAGAAGGGAGTGTTTAGATTTGACAAGAAGGGGAAATTAGCTCCAAGGTATATCAGACCCTTTGAAGTGATCAAAGTTGTAGGCAAAATGACGTATCAACTTCAGTTTTCAGCTCAGTTGTCAGGGGTACATAATGTGTTTCATGTTTTAATGTTAAGAAAGTGTCAATCGGATACAACACATGTTGTAGATTTGGAGGACATTGAAGTTCAAGATGGAGCAACATATGAAGAACAACCGGTGAAGATTCTTGACACCAAGGAGAAGGTGCTTCGCAACAAAGTCATCCAACTGGAGAAAGTCTTGTGGCAACATCATTGGGTGGAGGAAGCTAGTTGGGAACCAGAGCTAGAGATGCAAGAGAAGTACTCTCATCTGTTCGCTACTTAAGGTAAGTTTCGAGGATGAAACTTTCTTTAAGGTGGGTGGATTGTAAACTCCCACATTCGTATTGTCAAATGTAGCAACACAATTATGTTTTTGAAATGCTAATTTAAGTAATGGAGTATGCATGAACTAAGTAGATTGTAAGAGTAGAGATAAAACTGTTAATAGTGTAGAATCGGGTAAATATTTAGTTTAAACTTAGTTTTGACTTGTAAATATATGAAACCGTTTGCAATAGAACTTATACCAACTATGTCTGATGTACAAATGTATGTTGTATAAGTTTGGGTTGGTTTTGCAAGGGTTTGAATGGGTTTGAAATGAAAAATAGAGGAAATAGGCAAATTTGGACAGGACCTACCGGTAGTACGCTGTCCAGTGGATCCGAACTACCGGTAGCTCAATAGGTAGTAAGTTGCTAGTGGATCCGAACTACTAGTAGTTCAATAGGTAGTAAGTCGCCAGTGGATCCGAACTACCGGTAGCTCGATATGAACTACCAGTAGACCGTTAAAAAGTCAGGATTTTTATGTTTTAAAACCCCATTTTCACTCCATTTGCTCCTATTCTTTCACACCACTCTCACCCCACACCTCTGAGAACCCTAATAGAAAGACTTAGAGAGGAAGAGAGAAAAGGAAAACAAGAGTTTTAAGGGTGATTCAAGATCAAATCTTCTTGTCCTTCGCACCAAAGCTAAGAGAAAGGTAGGGGTTTTCTTCCATTCTTGTTCATTGAGACTAGGGCTTATATATATGTATTCTTTGACTCTAAATCTTATATATATGTTATGAAATCCTTATTCCTTGGTCTTTTGCAATTCTTAGCGTGTTTTAAACAAAGTTAGGGTTGAATACCCATGAAATCTCATTTTCTTGATATAAAACCCTAGTTTTCAAAAGAGATGGACTTTCTTCTTGATTCTTCCTTTGTTCTTGACTTTGAAACTTTAGTGCTTGGTGTTGAGTAATAAAATGATGTTGTGATGATCTCTTGCTTATTTTTCTTATATTGTTCTCTTGTATTACAAATTATGAAATTGGGGATTTATGGAATTGTTTGTTATTTGAGGAAATTGTTGTTATTGTATCTCTTGTGTGGTTGTTGGATAAACATGGGCTACTATTGACCGGGTATCTTGGAGTGTGTAGACGCCTTCTTACTCCGTGTGGGTTTGAATTTTTCCTACCACTCGTAGTGGGGTTAGTGCCTTGCGAGGACTAAACCATTATCGCTCACGAGGTATCGTGGAAAAAGGGGTTAGTATACTACTCTTTGGTTGGATACATCACTGCCATGGTGATGGCATACGCCCTTCCTAAAGGTTGGATATCCTTGCGAGGATTTGTGTGGGTCATACGTGAGCCATGATATTTTTGATTGTATTCATGCGAGATCTTACTTCATACCAGAGATACGAATACTGTGGTGGGTTATTGTTCATTGTACCAGAAATTGTTTCTACAAGAATTTTGGGAAGTATGAGATTCCACAAGAACTTGGGAGAAACGGTTTATGGTGGAATGGATTATTAGTCGTATATTGGTTTCACTTATGCATTAAATTACTGGTATTGCTTAAACTTGAGATATGTTTAAATGTCCCTGTTTTATTTCAAAATTCATATATGCTATTTGTGAAAGGTGATCGACCGTTTTCATATTCTTTTCTAAACCTTGTTCGAGTTTGGGAGGAATGTTGCTACAGAGCTTAGTGCTCACCCCCTACAAACTATATTTTTTAGATTGTGGTCTAGAGAAAGAGCTCGGGGTTGAGGAGCCGACACATTGGGAAGCTCCACTAGACGGACTCATGGATCCCGAGGTGGATGTCTAGAGTTATTCTTTCCTAGGTGCTAGACTAGGAAATTTCTTTTGGGACTATGTAAAGACTAATCTTTTGTTAAATTCTGCTACGAGAAAACAGTTGATTCTTTTGGAATGTAAGTATCATAGTCGATCACATTATTTGGAGATGTAATGGTCATGGTTGGCCTATTCTTTTGGGAAAATATTGTAAATGTTATATTTGATGAATGAAACTTCTTTAATGATGAATTTATTTAGTTGCTCTCATGAGGTGATTGGTTTATAGATTGTAATGTCGTCCAAGGGGGGTTTTGGGGCGTTACATTCTAGCCTTCAAAGAATCTAATAATCCTAGGTAACATCAAGTTCTGCTACCCGAAATTCCCTTTAATTCCTCACTAAAGAAACAAGCTCTTCCTTAGATTCTAACCATTAGACAATTTAAAACAAGTTCGCTAAATTTAATATAATGGCAGCATTAATATCAATGAAATTAGATTATTCTAAGCAACAATCACACAAGTTCGGACTGTTGAACTTAATTCGTGAAAATCATAGCAATAAACAAAAGCTTGTCCACAATCATCTATCACTATTTGCTACAACTGATTAGGGATAATATCAATTACATAATATACTTCCTGAATCTAGCAATTGGTAATAATCTGATCAATTTAATAGGCCTTGATTAAATCAATCAAACCAAATACCAATAAAACAATTAAAATAGATTATCATGAATAGATTTCATAAGAAAAGGGAGAAATAATGTTACTGATTTGATTCAACCACCAAACTACAATGAAGGTTCGAAATCCCCTTGAACTGAATTGGAAAATCTAGCCTGACATACTTGAATAAGAAAAGCCTAATAATTCCTTTCTTTCTCCTCCTCTCCCTTTTCTTCTAGAAACCTTAAATACCTCTGGAAAAAATATGAAACTTCCCCAAAACGTGTGCAACTCAAATCCCTACATTATAGGTATTCCTTATCAAAACAGATTGACAGAAATCGCAAAAATCGTGCTGGAAATTGCGAGTTGTTTTTCTATCAGATAACAACTGAATATTGAGTTGGGATCTTGATGAAAGTTGTAGATCTAGATGTTTAGATAAATTTAGGCTTTTGAATCATCTGATTTGAACTTCAAAAACTCAAGTTATGACCCACTTAAGTTTACTGGTTCGAACAGGAATCCAATTCCAATCAGGATTCGGATCAGCTTTCCAGGCCTGACTTTGAAACAATGTTTGGAGGCCCAAACGAACTCAGATTTTTGCAAACCATACCTTTCTAAAAATATTAAGACATCCTCTAAAAACTTCATGAAGATTACTTTCTCATTCTGAAACTCTAAGACCATCCAAACCTCAATTGAAGCTCCACAGATCAAACTGCCTAAAAGCTGGAAATTGCACAATAATACTCCATATCTATTCCTTTACCTTCAATGCTTCCCTAATTCAATAAATATATTAATAAGCTCACTTAAACAAAAATATGCCATAAAACAAAATATAAAGGAATTAGAAATATTAAATATTATGCTCTTATCAAATTCCCCCACACTTAATTTTTTACACGTCCTCGTGTAGACAAAAACTGAAAACAAAACAAAATTTCACTTGAATCTGATGGTGTATTTCAACATGATGAGAATTTGTGATGATGAGTAAATGAAAGAAAATAATATTGGAATTGTTGGGATCTGAGCTACTAGACTCGAGTGAATGATATTGAGAATTGTCGGGGAATTGGGGAATTAAAACAGTAGGAATATAGTGGTTCACCAGCTCGAGAGCTCGGTTAATCCACTCTTTAATGGAGACTCTTGCTCCTTGTCTTTCAATAATGATGATTGCAAGAGTACAATGGCTAGTTTTTGCCTCTAGGGTTCCTCTCGTTCCTTGGGGGCGTTACATAGTATTTATAGGGCTGTTCCCTATTCAGTGGGATCTTAGCTGAGATTCTTGCCCTTATTTCGTGGGGTTCTCCTTGATTATAGGAGAAGATCTTGGTTGGTTGCGATTAGGTGCCTTGATTATTACTTCCTAATGCTTTTAGGAACCTCTCGTGATCTTCCAACTGTTGCTTTAGTTGTTATTGCCCTTGCTTATCTCGAAGGGACCTCCAACTCTACTCTTCCGAGTTCTATTCGTCTAGTCTGACCTCCTGGGCTGAGCTGAATTTCTGAGCTGGCGTTTGGGATTTATTTTGAGGTATCATCAGTTGCCCCCCCAGCCCTTGGCCCAAGCGAGCTTGGGCATGGGCTGAGCTGCTTTTACCTTGGACCAGACCTACATCTAGCAAGATGCACGTGGGAGGGACTTTTTGACGGTATAAGCAATCATGGCTTCCTTGGTTCCCGTGCACGCCTCACCCCACGTCCTTCAAGCCTTAAATGCTCAAAACGACTAAAAGAAAACGTACAAAACCACCGTTCATCTTCTACGCTGTTAACCTTCATCTCCGGCTCTTTCTCTCTGTGATTTTTGGGCTTTCCTCCATGCGATTCCCTTATTCTCTGCTCTAGACTGTGCTTTTTGGGTTCAACTTGAAGTCCTGCTTTGTTCCTTTCCTCCAATTTTGTTCTTTGACTGCTGTTTGTTGCTCTTCTTCCCTGTCTAGGTACGCTTCCTTATGCCCCTTTCTCTTTCTGTTGCCTTTCCTCACTCTGGATCCCTCGACTTCGAGGTGGCCATTATTTTTCTGGATTTTTTGATTCTTTTTCTTTTGGAATCACGATCATTGCCTATCTCCTCTTCCCCGCTTTGTGGATTGGAACTGCACTATGCGAATTCTTATTGTCGGGAGGTACAGTGCTGACCCTAGGATTATCAGGGGGTGTTTAGTTAGTATCCCTCCTTTTTATAATTCTTTCGATTTGCCTTTCTCTTTGCCAATCATGTCTGCCTCCTCTGGAGCAACTCCCTCCTCTGTTTCCCTCTTAGGCATCAGGTCTGCCAAGAGAGATTCTGATTTAGGGGATGTAGGTGATGAGATTAACAACTTCCCTGGTGTTGAGGCTGTCGATACCGAGGTGGACTCCAAGGAACTCCCCTCATCTTCCTCTCATGTACCTCCTAATGCTGACAAGGGTAAGGGCAAGGTGAGTGAGATTGGGATTCTTGATAGTACAACGGGTATGGGGGCTACCTTTAGGCATGCTGAGCTCGTAGGTCCCAGTGGGGTGGATCCTATTCTCATGGAAGCTCTTAGTGCTCATTTTGGTTTTTCCCCTTGGTGTTCAGCCCTGGTGCCCGGATAAATTCACCCCATACATTGCCCAAGTGCACAAAAGAGTTTTTTTTTGTGGCCGCTTTTGAGAATGACCTTCGTTTCCCTATGCACCCCTTTATCAAAAATGTTTTGCAGCACCTCAATGTCTGCCCTGCTTTGCTTTCTTCGAACTTCTGGGGTATTTTAGTGGGTCTTTTAGTTTTCTTTAAGAAGCATGGGCTTGGGACTCCCACCATTTCTCTGCTTATGGACATTTTCAATGTCAAGCTTACCTCAACTGAGGGCTTTCTATATGTTTCTAGGCGGACCTCATCTAGGCAGATTATCACACACCTCCCGAGCTCTCATAAAGGCTGGAAAAAGAATTTCTTTTTCGTTGGGGGTGTCAACTGGGAATACAACCCTGCTGATAAAATAGACACTCTTGGGATTCCTAGAGCTTGGTCAGCCCCAGATAACTTAGGTGAGTTTCTTGCCTGACTGAACTGCTATTTGAAGATTTATAAGTTGTTTTCCTGACCTTTGCATTTTTGGTGTTCCTCCTTTCTTAGGCATTCGACCTGAACTCAGAGCCGAGGACAAACGGGTGAAGTTGAAGTTGGCTACGTGTAATCCAGAGAGGTACTCTAAGCTCCTTAAGCCCTGGGAATTAGAAAGGCAGGGATTCGGCCCTCCTCCAATCCCACTTTCCTTTATCCGACCTGAGGGTGTAGAAGGTAATGTTCTTTCCCTTATTTGGTTTCATTATTTTCCTCCCTTTCTTTTTGCTTTCGACCAACCAGCTTAAGTCAAATCTCTCAGGGTCTTCTACGATGAAGCCTACCCCTGAGATGCTCCAAGCTAAGGTAGAGCTATTGAAGAAGAAAAGCAAGGGTGGTACCAAGCGCAAGGCTAAGGGCAGTTCTGGTGGGAGCCCAGTTACTCGAGCTAAGGTTCAGAAAATGGGTACTTCCTCTGCCTTTGTCCAGAAGGCTCCACCATCCCCCCTACATGCTTCACCAGCCTCAGGACCTCCTTTCGCCCAAGGGACTCGACCCGCCACTGAAGATGCTCCTGGGCGAGATGGGTCCTCCTCTTCTGCATCTGAAGTTGAGAGAGCCTTGGAGACTGTTCGCACTCTCCCTGGTTGTGCTATCTCTGCGTCAACCAAAGAGGCCTCCCAATCTCTTCCCACAGAATTTGTGGTAGGCAAAGGGGTCCTCCCGAAGTCTGAGAATTCCTTCATTACTGACGTGAAGCGTGCTGCAGAGACCATTGCCTCCATTATCCCGGAGTTTGACATTGATGCAGCCACTTCTGTACCCCTGGGAACCTGTGTTTCCACTACGCTGTATGGTTGTACCTCGGTGAGATCCTAATTTATCAAATTCTTTCGTTTTCCTTTGGTTGTCCTGCGCTCTTCCCTTTACACTAATTTTTCATGCTTGTCTTTAGATTGCCATTCAAATAAGCATCTTGTTAAAGCGAATCCAAGCCTTAGAGGGGTTAGCCAATGCTTCCAAAGCTTTTGAGATGAAGTGTGCCGATCTGGCCTTTGAGAATAATGACCTTTAGGTCCAAGTAAAGGAGTTGCAAGAGCAAGTGGAGCAGCAGTCTTCCTTTGCTAAGTCCAGACAAGAGGAGCTCAGCAAGACTAAGGAAGACCTCCGGTCAAAAACCGATGACTGGATAGAGGAGAGCCGGAAGTCCCTTGATGCTCTAGCTTCCTTCAAGAACATGAAGAGGGAGTACGAGGTGCTAGCAGAGGCCAATGATGCTATCAGGGAGGAGTTAGGGGCTGCCAGGGAGGCACTAGAGGTGCGAGACATTACCATCCAAAAAAAAGGATGAGCTGATTGCCCAGCTAGAGGATGACGTTCTCACCAGGTGGGCAAAAGGATGGATTGCTTTCCAGGGTATAGCTGAAAGGACTTACCTTGAACTGAAATTTGACTTTTCAATTCCCTCTAAGGAAGAGGCCGAGGAGTCTGATGAAGAAGATGATGATGCTCCTGCTCCTCCTGTTTCTGAAGATGTGCCCATAGACTCTGGAGGGCTCATTCCTCTAGTTGGGACTTCAGCTCAAGATGCTTCTGCCTCCTCAGGCATCTCTACTCCCCTAGCTGCTGAGCCTACTTCTTCCCTCCCTACTGAACTGGCCTCAAGAGCCTTAGTTGAATCTGAGGTCCCTACCTCTTTGCCTGCTCTTGGCCCTCATGAAACTTCAACTGTTGTTGTGCCAGAGAGGTCGCCTGCTGAGCTGGAGAGCCCTTCTTCCATTCCTTGTGATGAGACATCAGCTACTGCACTGTAAGGCCCTTCATCTACGCTCCCTTCAAAAACTTAGGATTTGTAGCTTTGGGCTAATTATCTCAAAATTGTAACATTTTGAAACAAAAATTTCAGAATTATAGCATTTTGTATCTTTAATTTACAGCTTATAGCTCTCCTCCTTTCCCTTTGCTTTTAACTTGTTGCTCTACTCTTCCATCAATCGAATATGATATTCCTTAACTCTTCCCCCTTTACTTCAGGGGGTCATTCAGATCTCCTTGAAGTAAAAAGGTTAGGAATAACTGCTGATGTGCTTAGCTGAGCTTCTAGCTCCTCACCCTGCTTCTGTTCGAACTCTAGCAACTAACCACCAGAGCTCTGGCCTTACTTCATCCTTAAAGATTTAGGATACGAAGCCAGTTTTTTAAACTTATCAACTCATGGTTGTGACAATTTTAAACCAGGATGCAACTATGTAACTTCTATTGCGTAGTGAAATCTTCTCAACCCTTTCCATCTCTCAGCAAATGGATAGGAGATTTGCATGACCAGTTTAGCATACACAATAGAGGTCTAGTTTTTAGCTGTTTGAAATATAAAACAATGAGTACCTGAAGTCTTACCCTTAAGGAGCTTCCATTTGCTGACTTGCGTAGCTGACTTTCTCTAGGACTGATCTTGAGGGGACCTTTTGGTAAACAATCATGCTCTGTCTAGTGGTTCCGATGTGCCGAGGTCCTGGACTGCCATGGATCACACGCAAGGTGACAACCTGGAAGAGCATGCCTAGATGCAGCTACTTGAGTGCATTGACTTCCTTATTTCTGACTTGCTGAACTCCCGATGTGTAAGGTTTTGTTTTGACCTCTCTTTTATGCTTTGGACCCCTCCTTAGAGGTCTGCTTGTTTTATCCCGGGGTGTCATTGATGTCTGCTTTCAATGCATATCCTTCATACCAAAAAGGTTCCTGCTTCATTAATTTGGAAATTTAGAGACCCACCGACTTAAGGTTTCATGTAATTAACAACTTCTTAAAAATCTGGGGTCCTCAAAGGATTTCTATAAGTACTGGCTATCACTTCCCTCCGGGTATCCCTTCGTTATTCTTGAGGGCTTAACGTCTTTTAATTCCTTCTCTTCTCTTTTTTGCTTGAATCCATTATGTCTGCCCCTTTTTCTGCTCTGTTTCAAGAGTGAACCTCCTTTAGGGTTGAGTGGATGTGGCATACTCGCTACTTCGTTCCCTCGGTGGTGACGTCCCCTGATTTAGAGAGGATAAGGAAGAAATTCTTTCTCGATTTGGAGTTACCTCTACGTGCTCCAAGCTCCGATGAACCCTGTAATTACCTTCTCCCTTGGAAAACATGCTTCTTTGAAGTAGCTTTGGAGTTAGATCTGCACCTTCCCATTCATCCTTTTATTGGATTTATGTTGGCCTATATCGGCTTGTGTCCCTCTCGTCTTTCACCTATGGGATGGGCTGTCATGACCAGTTTTTTCCTCTTTTGGTGTCTGTGAGGTAATGGCGAGTTTCCTACAATTGCAGAATTTCTTTACTATTTTGACATTGAGGAGGATGAAGTTCCATGCTTCGTCCGCTTTCGGTGGAGAGACTTCAGGCTACATTGCTTAGTGTTTGATCTCCCCTCTCCTCCTTCGGGATGAGCCTAGCACTTCTTCTTTGCTTCAAGTGACTCATGGAGGTCTTCCGAGGTGGGCACTAGGGAGTGTAGAGTCCCTCGGTCTTGAAAGAGTCATTCTTACCCAGGTGAGAGTGACGAGCATCCCTCTCTTGGGATCAAATTTTTATGATGCTATTTGCTTTTTTTTTTTTTTGTGCAAGTGTTCCTGACTTGAACTTGCTTGAATTGATGAGGATAAAACTAATGACCCAAGCTGAGCCCGTGTCCTTTTTTGAGCTCATGACATCAGACAATCTATACTTGTTTAGTGCTGCTGCGGCTGAGCGAGACTTTCCTTTTTTTCCTGAACCTGACTCTTTTTCTTTGGAATCTGATAAGAGCGAAGACACTAGAGCTCCTTCGAAGAGATGCAAGAGGGATGGTTCTTCCTCCCCTACCTCAGACTTTGGCCTGGGGGAAGTTCTGTTCTCCGCTGTTGGGCAATAACTGATGGATCTTCTGTCAACAGCTGAGAAGGAAAGGGACAAGCTGAAAGAGGAGAACCTTCATCTGAAGGAGAGGATAGCTAAGTTGGAGAGACCACTAGGAATTTTGCTCTAATTGATTCTTTGTAACTGCTGATGTTCTGAAAACCTCAACTTTCTCATATTTGCTGCACATCGTGAACGATTTGTGATTTGAAGAAGTCTTTTGTTTTGTAATATCTGATGTTTCTAAGCTCCGTGACTCTTTTGATAAATTCATCGCGAACCCTAAGGTTCTTACCATGAATCGATGAGTTCATCTTGAGCTCTAAAGCTCTTTTTGTGAACTAATGAGTTCTTCGTGAGCTCTAAGGCTCTTTTTATGAACTAATGAGTTCATACTGAGCTCTAGGGCTCTTTTTATGAACTAATGAGTTCATACTGAGCTTCAGGGCTCTTTTTATAAACTAATGAGTTCATACTGAGCTCTAGGGCTCTTCTTATGAACTAATGAGTTCATACTGAGCTCCAGGGCTCTTTTTATGAACTAATGAGTTCATACTGAGCTCCAGGGCACTTTTTATGAACTGATGAGTTCATCATGAGCTCTAAGGCTCTTTTTATGAATTAAGGAATTCATACTGAGTTCCAGGGCTCTTCTTATGAACTAATGAGTTTATACTGAGCTCCAGGGCTCTTCTTTTTTTTGCGTGCTCATAAGGATAGATGAATCATAGACTTGTTATATATTTTCTTCTTTTTTAAACAATGGTTCATAATACAAGACAAACTTACTGAAAAAATTTCCTAAGATGTTCTGCATTCCATGAATGGGGCAAGACTTTCCCTTTTTCCGTTTGTAACTCATAATTTCCCGGTCTAATCACTCGAGAGACTATGTATGGACCTTCCCAGTTAGGCCCCAGTTTCCCATGAGTGGGATCCTTTCTTGCCAGCAGAAGCTTCCTCAGCACCAGATCTCCAACCTTGAAACTCCTATGCTTGACCTTCCTGTCATAGTACCTAGCTGCCTTCCTTTGGTAGCTCTTTATGTTGTTCAGTGCTGCCTCCCTCTTTTCTTCCAATAGATCCAAATTTAGCAGAGGGAATTATCATTGTTTTCCTCGTTTGCTAATTCTGTTCTAAGTGAAGGGAGCCCAACTTCCACAGGCGCCACTGCCTCAAACCGAAAGCCAAAGCAAATGGAGTCTCTTGTGTTGCTGACCTAGTGGTTGTCCTATAAGCCATAGTACTTCTGGGAGGTGCTCCACCCATTTACCCTTCAGATTGTCCAGCTTGGTCTTCAGGGCGGACTTTATAGTCCTGATCGTGACTTCTGCTTGTCCATTAGACTAAGGATGAGCTGGGGCAGAAAAGTAATTCTTTATTCCGAGCTCGCACACAGAAGTTTTTGAACTTCGGGTTGTCGAACTGCTTCCCATTATCCGACACAATTGCTCTGGGGATCCCAAATTGGCAGATTATGGATTTCCAGGTAAAATTCTGAACCTTTTGTTCTGTAATAGCTGCTAAGGGCTCTACCTCTGCCCACTTGGTAAAGTAATCCACCCCTACAATGACGAACTTGCATTGTCCCACACCAGTGGAAAGAGGCCCTAGTATATCTAGACCCCACTGTTGGAACGACAAGGGCTTATCACTGAGGTCAGGAACTCTGGTGGACAGTGAGGGATGTTGGCATGCATCTGGCAAGCCTTGCATTTTCTGACCAGGTCTGTTGAATCCTTGAGCAAAGTGGGCCAGTAATACCCCTGCCTTAATGTCTTTTCCTGCCAAAGCCCGAGCTCCGATGTGATTGCCACAGAATCCTTCGTGTTTCTCCCTGAGTATATAATCAGCGTCCTCGTTCCCCACACATTTGAGGAGTGGCGCTAAAAAACCTCGTCTGTACAAGTTTCCCTGCAAAATGGAAAATCTAGCTGACCTGGTTCTCAGCTTTGCTGCTTCCTTGTTGTCTTCCGTAAGGTCCCGTTCTGGAGATACTCCACGATGGGGTCCATCCAGCTTGATGGACTCTGCACAGGAAAAACTTCTTCATTCTCAATACACACAGATGGTTCCGCCAGATGCTCCACAGGGATCAACCTGTCCAGATTTTCTTGAGAAGGTGTTTGCCAACTTTGCTAAAACGTCTGCTTTTAAATTTTCAGTTCTAGGGACATGTCTAATCTTTACTTGCACAAATTTCTTGATCAATTCTTGCACCTTCCTAAGATAAAGTAA
>CAUOFW020001790.1:0-70480 GCA_963454935.2 Ilex paraguariensis
CCAGAAGAAAGGTAAGACGATCCAGAGACGAGGCCGAGGACGAAGTCATGCAAACCCCTTCAACGAGGGAAATCAGTGAGATGGATGTCTCAAGAAAGTTCGTCGTGCCACGGTTCAAGACCTATGATGGGCGATCTGATCCCGATGCCCATATCAGACAATATAAGCAGATGATGTCCTCTATCATTCGGACCAACAACGGTTTTCTATGCCGGGTGTTTCCCTATGAGCTTGGGGGACTCTGCGATGAGGTGGTTCGAGGCGCTTCCCCCAAACAGTATTGGGTCCTGGAAAGAATTGACGAGGCAGTTCCTAACCCGATTCATCACGGGGAGTAAGCGCCCCAAGGACATTGGATCACTGCTGACCCTCAGGAGGAGGAATCCGAGACTCTTCGCCAGTACGCCATCCGATACTGGGAAGAAGTCAATGAGGTCGAGGATGCTCGGAGGTCATGGCAGCAGCATCATTCCGGCTCGGCTTGGCGAGGGACACGGACTTGTACCGATCCCTGACCAAAAAGACTCCCTCGGATATGGGGGAACTGATGGCCCGGATCAACAAGTACTCAAGGGTCGAGGACGAGATGGGGAGCAACAAGGCCGAGCCCTCCAACCAAGAGAAAGGAAAAAGAGCACGAAGATATTCCCCGGAAGGGATTGCTACCCCGTCCAGGGGGTTCGTCCAGAGGAGTTCACACCGTCTTCAAGGAACCCATCTTCAGGTTGCTCCATAAAATCAAACGCGAGCCGTTCTTCAAATGGCCGCCCAGGATGCAAAGCGACCCCTCCACCCGTGATCAAACAGTAAGGTGTTCATATCACCGGGATGTCGGGCATCGCACCGAGAGCTGCAGGGTGTTCAAGTCATTCTTGGAGAGCTTAGTCCGAGATGGATACCTGAAAGAATACATAGAGCCTAGGCCAGAAGAAAACGAGCCCCTGCCCCGACCGAGGAACCAACAACGTCATAGACGTCATCCATGTGTGTCCACTGGAGCGCCCCACGTCCAAAGAGCTCGAATCCGACCTCAAGAGGGTAGCTTTTACCAGAAAGGTAGCCGAGGAGATGTGGGGCCATCAAGTAAAAGGGCCAGGATGGGTGAGCTTGGCATTACGTTCTCTGACGCGGATTTGACAGGGCGTGGTGATTCCTCATAACGACGCCCTTGTCTTAACCCTAAAGATAGGGAAATTCGATGTCAAGAGAATCTTGATAGATTCAGGGAGTTCCTCGGAGGTGATGTACTTCGAGACTTTGAAGCGGATGGGCTTTGGCCCCAAAGACTTAACCAAAATCAGGACACCCCTCATCGGGTTCAACGGCTCTTTCGCCTTGCCCGTGGGGAAAATTACATTACCGGTCGCCACTGGTCCCTTCGTCATCGACACAGAGTTTGTGGTGATCGACACGGACTCCCCTTACAACGTGATTATGGGCGAACATGGCTACACGCGTTGGGAGCGGTACACTCCACTCTCCACCAGAAGTTGAAGTTCGCCACGCCAGAGGGCGTCATGGAGATTCGGGGGATCAAGCGTCTGCGAAAAACTGTTTTTATTCGGCCGTCCGAGCCGGGGCGTCCAGCCAGGAGAAGGGGCGAGCACCGGAAGAGATCATAGAAAAATAGCAATTACAGTCCGGGCGTCCGGGGATGGATGACCCCCGGGTGGACCCAGCTGAACGATCGGTTGAAGACCTCCGGAAGGTGCCCTTGGTTGAAAGGAGAAGAAGAGAGTATTTCCTAGTTGGGACCTCGATGCCCGCAGCCGAACAGGAGGAGATGATCAGGTTCTTAAGAGGGAATACAGACGTGTTCGCCTGGAACGAAATGGAAATGACAGGAGTAGACCCCGAGATAATTACTCACAGGCTGCATGTTGACCCATCTCACAAGCCAGTAAAGCAGAGGCCACGACGTATGGCCCCGCATCACACCAACGCGGTCAATGAGGAAATAGACAAACTCCTAAGAGCCGACGCCATTCGAGAGATACAGTTCCCAGAATGGCTGTCCAATACAGTATGTGCAAAAAAGAAAGGGGGGAAATGGCGTGTCTGCGTGGATTTCACAGATCTAAACAAGGCATGTCCCAAGGACGACTACCCCCTGCCGAAGGTGGACCAGCTGGTAGATGCCACAGCCGGATATGAACGAATGGACTTCCTGGATGCTCGAGCAGGATATCATCAGATCCCTCTTTATGCCCCGGACCAAGAAAAAACGGCGTTTATCACTCCGAAGGGAGTTTATTGTTATAAAGTGATGCCATTTGGATTGAAGAACGCCGGGGCAACATACCAAAGATTGATGAATCGGATGTTCAAGAGGCAGATCGGCAACACCATGGAGGTCTACATAGACGACATGCTGGTAAAAAGCAAACGGAGTGGTGATCATCTTACAGACTTGGCGGATACCTTCTCCACTCTCAGGGAGTATGGGTTGAAGCTGAATGCAGCGAAGTGCGTCTTCGGAGTGGAGTCGGGAAAATTCCTCGGGTATCTGGTTAGTCAGCGGGGAATCGAAGCCAACCCAGATCAGATTAAAGCAATCCTGGATATCCGAAGCCCTCGCACTGTCCGAGAAGTCCAGAAACTCACAGGGATGCTGGCTGCACTTAACCGATTTGTCTCACGCTCCTCGGATAAATGCAAACCCTTCTTTGGAGCAATCAAATGTGCTGGGAAGAGTATGTGGAGCCAGGGTGCGAGGACGCCCTGGCTGGGATCAAAGAATACCTGAGGACTCTTCCGACCCTATCCGTCCCCATCCAGGGGGAGATGCTGTTCCTATACCTGGCAGTTTCAGATTTGCAGTAAGCGGAGTACTTATCCGTGAGCATGAGCACCACAGAAGCCGATTTACTACATCAGCAAGGCGCTCCTGGATGCAGAGACAAGATATCTGCCCCTAGAAAACTGGCCCTGTCCTTGGTCACCACTGCAAGGAAACTGCGCCATTACTTCCAGGCGCACCCAATCACTGTCCTAACTGATCAGCCCTTGAAGGCAATTTTGAGGAAAGCTGAACTCTCCGGAAGGATCTCCAAATGGGCTGTAGAGTTGGGGGAGCACGACATTCATTTCAAACCCCGAACTGCAATAAAGGGACAAATACTGGCGGACTTCATAGCCGAGTTTTCGGGGAGAATCCTGTTCTAGAAGGATCGCCTCCTCCCAACTTAGCATCTCCAACAAATGTTGAAGGATCGCCATGGCTTTTATGTGTGGATGGTTCATCGAACAGTAAGGGGTCCGGAATCGGTGTCTTGCTGACCTCTCCAGAAGGGATTATTGCAGAGCAGGCCATCCGCTTGGGTTCAAAGCATCGAACAATGAAGCGGAATATGAGGCACTCATCTCAGGACTTCGGTTAGCTGAGGCGACTGGAGTTACCAATTTGATCGTGCATTGCGATTCCATGCTGGTGGTCAATCAAGTCAATGGGGAATTCGAAACGAGGGACCCTAGGATGAAGGCGTACCATCACCAGGCAACGACCGTTATCCAAAGGTTCGACCGATTTGAAATCAAGCAGGTGTCCCGCGACAAGAACACACATGCCGACGCCCTGGCTTGTCTAGCCTCGGCAGTGGACTCCTCCCAGTCGCGCAGGATCACCATTGAGTATCTTCCCACATCCTGCATTGATCATACTCTCGAGGCGATGGTCATCCAGGACGCGCCCCAGCAGCTCAGTTGGATCGATCCCTTTGTCAAATTCCTAACAACGGGAGATCTCCCGGAGTGTCCAAGGGAAGCTAGAAAGATAAGGATGAAAGCTCCAAGATTTTGGGTCTCTTCGGATCAGAAGCTTTACCGGAGGTCTTTCTCAGGACCTTACTTGCTATGCGTCCGAGAAGATCAAGTACAAGACCTCCTGTACGAAGTGCATGAAGGAATATGTGGGGGGCACTCTGGGGGACGATCAATGGCGCACCGCATTATGTCTCAGGGGTATTGGTGGCCGCGAATGCAAAGGGACGCGAGGGCATATGTCCAAAAATGCGACCAGTGCCAGAGGTTCTCCCCTGCGATCAGGCAACCTGCGGGGACTTACACCCCCTCACCAGCCCTTGGCCATTCGCCCATGGGGGCTTGATTTGGTTGGACCTCTGCCTAAAGCTCCGGGAAATAAGAAGTTCCTCATCGTGGCCACAGATTACTTCACCAAGTGGGTGGAGGCGGAGCCGTTGAGTCACATCCGAGACATAGACGCCAAAAAGTTCGTCTGGGAGAACATAGTCGTCAGATTTGGCATTCCTCGCGCACTGGTATCGGATAACGGGACCCAGTTCACTGGCGGGCGCTTTAAGTCTTTCTGTGAGCATCTCGGGATCCGTAACTTCTACTCCACCCCATACCCTCAAGCCAATGGGCAGGCGGAGGCCACCAACAAGACAATTATCAATGGAATCAAGAAGAGTTGGAGAAAGCCAAGGGAAAGTGGGCGACAGAGCTGTTAAACATTTTATGGGTGTACAGGACAACCCCCGGTCATCACGACGGGCGAAACCCCCTACTCCCTGGCATACGGGATGGAGGCAATCATACCCCTCGAAGTAGGGCTTCCGACCATAAGGACCCAAGCTTTCGATGAAGGGGGAATGATCATCAACTGGGATTGGATCTGGACCTACTGGAAGAAAGAAGGGAGGAAACCGCCTTGAAGATAACCAAGTATCAAGAGAAGATCTCCCAGCTATACAACAGGAGGGTCAAGACTCGAGAATTCCGGATAGGCGACCTGGTCCTCAGAAGGGTAACGGCCAATACCCGGGATCCAACAGAGGGAAAGATGGGACCTAACTGGGAAGGGCCTTACAAAGTAATATCAATCGGGGGCGCCGGGTCGTATGGACTAGAAGATATGAGTGGAAGACCTGTAATACGACCATGGAATGTTATGAATTTGAAGAAGTATTACTTTTAAGTACTCTCTCTCAAGAACTCGCCAAACAAAAGACAAAGGGTATGGCCCTGGGGACAGAGTTCAAGGACTCTCGTCCCCGAAGTACATACAGGAGCAAGCCTCCTGCAAGGGTATGGCCCTGGGGACAGAGTTCAAGGACTCTCGTCCCCGAAGTACATACAGGAGCAAGCCTCCTGCAAGGGTATGGCCCTGGGGACAGAGTTCAAGGACTCTCGTCCCCGAAGTACATACAGGAGCAAGCCTCCTGCAAGGGTATGGCCCTGGGGACAGAGTTCAAGGACTCTCGTCCCCGAAGTACATACAGGAGCAAGCCTCCTGCAAGGGTATGGCCCTGGGGACAGAGTTCAAGGACTCTCGTCCCCGAAGTACATACAGGAGCAAGCCTCCTGCAAGGATGCGGCCCTGGGACAGAGTTCAGGGACTCTCGTCCCCGAAGCGAATGCAGGAACAAGCATCCATAAAGAACATGGTCCTGGGACGAAACACAAGCATTCCAGTCCCCAGAGTAGATACAAGATCTCGCCTCCGGAACGGGCCAGCACGCCCCGAAGACAGTTCAAAGACACTTATGATTTATTCTACACAGAAGTAAAGAAAAGCAAACACTACTATACACAGAAGTAAAGAAAAGCAAACACTACTGAACAAAAGAAAAGGAAAAGCTTGCTATTTATTTCCAAAAATAGGGGCTTTGCGTCCCGAAAGCTACAAAAGGAAAGCACAAGGGGTACAAAAAAGGGGAAGTGAAAAGCAGCTTCATCGGGCTCCAGGCACCTCCAGAACTTCGGCCGAGGGCGAATCAGCTATAAAAGGTTGGGTAAGGTGGGGAAGCTTCTGGAGCGGCAGGAGAAGAACTTCGGCAGCAGGAACAGCTGGAACAGTTTGAGCAGCTTGAGGTTCAGGGCAAGGTCGGACGGAGCGTCCTCGGACAAGTCCACTATCACCGTCTCGGGAGCATCAGCCGAGGTTTGCATCGGTGTAGGGGCTTCATCCTCGGCAGCAACCTGTGCTTCTGCCTGCTCCATCTCTGCCGAGGGCACATACTTGTGCACTTGTGAAGGAAGAGAGGGAGTCTGACGGGACTCCAGCAGCCTGGAGCGCCTCGTCCCACCCTTTCTTGAAGAACTCTTTGCTATTTTCTTCAAGAGCGGGGAGCACGTCATCGGCAAACTCCTCCAGAAGTTGTTGCTCCGACTTCCGGTTCAGCTCCTCGGCTCTGATCCTATCTAGCTCCTGGGTAAGGGCCAGGCAGCTTTCCTCGGAGCCCACTGCCCTCTCCTCCCTCCGCCGCAGAGAGCCGCTGCGTTTGCTCAGTAATCCTCCTCTCAGCATCGGCAAGTGCGGCACTTAGCTTCTCAGCGCCCGACTTGGCCGATTCAGCGTCCTTGAGGAGTTGCTCTATTTGGGCAGCCTGCCCCACCAGGGTGAATCCCTGGCAGCAAACATCTTCCGTTGCCCGAGCAAGGGCAGCTTCCGCTTCTGCCTTCTGATCCTTGGCCCTCTGAAGATCCATCCTGGACGCGTAGTACCGCCAGCAATGATAGAAATCTGCTGGGTAGCCTGTGAAGGAAGGAAAAGAGTGTTAAAAACACAAAAATAGAAACAAGAGTGAAGGGATCAAAACAGGAATAAACTCACCACCAGGGAATTCTGGATCATGGAGCGGAACAACACGTTGGTTGATCGCCCCCTATGAGCCTCCATGTCGGCCTCGAAATGCAGTGTCTCACTCACTGCATTAGCGACATGAGGATCCGACAGAATAGAATCATCGACCCTGATCACTCTGTTCATGTGATCAGTGGCTCGGGATTCCACTCTGCGGCCTCCCCCCGAGGCGGAACGGGAGGAGGGGTCTGCTGCTGCTGCTGGCTGCTGTTTGCTGTTGTCGGGGCTGCTGTTGTTGTTGCTGTTGAGGGGGAGCAGGCGGTAACCCACGATCCCTCCCGCCTTGAGGTTGAGCGGGGGATGCCCTGGGTCCCCGGCTGAGGCCGTCGTGCCGATGCTTTACCCTTCTCTCTTCTTCCACCTGAGGATCCCGGTCTCGCACCTGACCCTGACCGGGAGCCCTCGAAGAATTGGCGGAACTGGTTCCTGCCGGAGTACCGCCGGTCGTCCCTCGGCCTCTCCCGGCTGCGAGGGATTGCCTTTGCCTAAGAAACCCCAAATTGATGCGTGGGGCGTTGGACATCGCTTCCTCGAGAGCGTCTTCGGCGTCCAAAGATTGGAGAATTTGAAAATCAGGCCACAAGTCGCCTCCCGAAGTCCCCACCTCGGCGTCCGAAGGAGCAACGTCCTCTCTGACCCCGACCTCAGCAACTCCTTCTACCTCTCCCTCTGAAGCCCGATCCGGGTCTTCCTCCAAGTTCTGCTCGACCTCTAGCCTCGCCGCCTGATCAAAGAGCTCTGACCACTGCGAAGGCTCGAAAGGTTGAGGGAGCTGTGAGAACTTCTTATACCCGGGGGTATAGTGCAGCAGATTATGGGCAGCTCGGCCAAATCCGTCGGCGCCCGTGAAACTCCAAACCGTTATTAGGTCGGCAAAATTGACCAGCGACCGAGGGGGTGGAGCTGTTTCCGAGAAGGAATATCTGCACAACGAAAAAGATTGTCATAAGCATGAGAAGTCCCAAGAAACAATTAAAAACCCAAAGGAACCGACGTACTTGTCGTTCTCCATTCCCGAGGGCAAAATAAGTCATTGTACTCGGGACCAACACCCCTCTCCCAACATCCCTTGAAGATCAAGATGTCGTCCTTGTACCCCTTGTCCGAGTCAGGAAGATGGGTTACAAGGTACATGGAGGGGTCCCTGGCTTTGAGGTAGAAATGTTGGTGGGGCATGACTCTTAGGAGGGAGTAACAGAAAAGGAGATCATTGAGCCCAATATTCACCCCGAGGCGCCTATTGAGCTCTAGGACCCCCATAATTATCCGAAAGACGTTGAGGCAGCATTGCCCGGGGAAGAGACGGAAACGAGACAGGAACTGAAGAAGCAGGGGGGGTAAAGGAAACCTAATGCCACCCTCTATGATGGCCTTGGTATAAAAAGGCATGGCATCCACGGCCCCGAAGGTAGGAGAGTTCAACAAAGGGTTAAAGCCCACTACGTCCACGCTCGGGGGGATGCCATATTTCGCCCTGAACCTATCGATCTGCGCCTCGCCTGTCACCTTGTATTTCCCTGACCCCGAGGGACCAGCCGATGGATTCTCGGGAACAGGCGACGACGAGACATCTCTAAAAGAAAGGGAAGGAAAAGGTAGTGTTCTCTCTTGAAAACCTGAGGAAATTCCCCGAGGATTTAAATCAAGACGTGCCGACCGGATGACACCACCGTTCAATCGGAAAACAAGAAGGCTAGGAGGACGATAAAGAAGAAGGTTGTGAAACTCACCAGAAGACGTCGAAAACGGAGTTTTTTAGGAAAAACTTTGAGAATGACTCGCACCGGAAGGACCAGGAGTCAACAATGGGTTTACTGACTGTGATTTTAAGAGAAGATGCTGTCGATGATGGCTGAGGAAACAAAAACTCCGGCGAGCAGATCAGAAAAGGCGTATTCTGGGTCAGAGATCAGAATGGCAAAACAATGGAAACCAGAGAAGAACCCCCTTTATATAGGGGGGAAACTGTCATCATTGGGCGGGAGAACCAAAACAGCGCATTTAATGCGCACGACGTCCCAAGCCGGGGAAAGCTGCTCGAGGCCATAATGAAGGACGGATGGCAGTTGAAAAACCCTTCGTCTCCTTACAACGCGTGTCCTCGGTGTCAGAAGATCGAAGGCTGGGGGGCAGTTGATGGGACTCTTCTGAAAAGCCCTGAGATGAAGACACGTGTCCTCGGGGTTTTTGAACAGTGGTGCCCGGATGTAAAGCACCATCGGCGAAAAACGTCCTCTACCCCGAGGTGCCCTCTCATATAGGATCACACATTCGGTGTATTATACAACAAACACGTGTCCTCGGTCACGTGTACCTCGGAAACATACCACCCTCGGTCCCCGAGGTAAGCCTTTTCTCGGTGCCGAGGGTCACTCCATCCTGGACGCTTCCTCTACTCCCGGATAAAGCTACTGACAAACTGGACATCAGCCTATGCCAGTATGGACTATTCATCATGACCTCTTCTTACACAAGTAATGTCAGAACGTGCTGGAATACCGACGTAACAGCCAATAAGGGATGGACGCGTGGCAAATAATGTCACATCCGAAGCAGACAAACCGCATGCCGCTGCTGGCACGCGACTTGGGAAAGCAAACAATTAATTGCACCCTTCTGTTGACGAGACCGCATTTAATGCGGTAAGGTTCGGATATGAAAGGCAATAAATGCTCCTATTACAGAGCATTTATTGCATCCTTCCCGAAAGGAGCATATTGTACCGTCGGCGTCCCGACAACTCACCATTGATTGCTCGGGACCCCGAGCAGTCAATTAGAGAAGACATTCCTCATCAAATGATTACACACGCTACCTGTGCCTGATGATCACCTACTGACCACACTGACAGCAATCATGATCTTCTAAGGTATAAATACCCCTCCCAAAAGACAAAGCGGGTATGCAATCTCAAACTCTCAACTACGAAATATCCTACTCAGTGTTTTCTCCTTCCTCTCTCTCTCATTCAGAGACTGACTAGACCGTCGGAGGGGATACGCCGGAAAACACTCCGGCGCCCTTCTAACTTGTTCTCCTTTGTTCCAGGAAATACCTTTCACACGTACAGGATCGTTCCTCCTTTCCCAGGATCTCCCTTTGCCGTTTCCGGTTGCCACCGTACCTTGTAGGCTGTTTCAAGCAGCGTGTTTGGCTACTCAACCGGCTCACCCAAAGTTCACCAGGGGAGAGATCTGTTCCCAATATTTTATATATCGTGCAGGATCGAGCCCGCACAATACGGTAAAAACAATTCCCTGAAGAACATCTCATGCAAGACAAATCGAAAAAACAAAATAGAAAGAATCGGAAGAACACATAGACACTAATTCTTACGATATATCTGTCGTTGTGTGATGGAAACATTGACCTTTTTTTCTCTCTAAATCGGCCTCTTCGATCGTTGAGATACAGAGAAACGGAGAGAGAAAAGTACAATTGGCAACAACAATATCTACTTAAATCGACCTTGTATCAGGTTGGTTGATATATAAACAGGAACGGACGGTTCAGATAGGGTGAGTGAGCCAATCAAAAGGCTGCAGTTCTACCGATGGGAGTGGAGCGGGTTTTGGAGACGGATACCCAGGTTTCTCCGGGTTCAGAAATGTGTGGACTATTTTGGAGCTTCGAAATTGGCTTATTGGGGGCTACTGCTCCAGTCTTTCAAAAATGAGGGGTGAAGGCCATGTAATTCAAGCATATAAACAATAACTCAGACACTGTGTAATAAAAATTTTATGGTTCAAAAAATCGATTTCATTATATTAAATAATAATTTTTTTTCTCTTTCTTTAATTCATTAGTTGAAATTAATTTTTACTCATTCTATTTATAAAATTTTCTGAAAATATGTGTCCACAATACATTATCGTATATGAATAATATGTGAACTAAAAATTAAATAAATCAACATATGATAACAATATGCAAGGATTAAAATGATGCAATTGTGATTTAGGGCATTATTGTGGAGCTCAGGACCCAGACAATTCGAATCCATAACCTAAGATCTGTACCGTCCCCTCCCTCGGGGCCCAGATTATAGATTTGGACCTGAAACTCGAATCCTAACCCACTTGTTTAGTATACAAGTGAATTAGACACGATACGATTAATAAACGAATCAGTTACGAATAAAGTAAATTAGAAAAAATACACGACATGATTCATTTATATGCTAGTAATATACGATTTATACATAACATGAATTCGATATAACATAGTTCGTTAGACACGAATTAATAAACGAATCAAATACGGACAAAATATTTTTTAACACAAACTTACTAAAACTTGACATGAACCCACCTCACCCAACACAACTAATAAGTCTACTTAAACCCCCGAAACGAGCCCTGGATTTGAAATCGGACCGGTCCCCAAGCCAAAAATCTAACCCCAGATGTTGGGCCAATTCTTCGACCCAACCTTGGACCTCAAACCCCGACTTGAGGCTCGAATTAGAATGTGGATTGTAGATTCAATTTCAAACCAAGTCTCGGACCCAACACCCAAGTGGAAGTGGGTGTTGGGGGTGGCAGTGGGGTGGGGTGGGGGTGGTTGAGAGTGGGTAAATGACTAATCATATACTCTTGCACTACGTATTGTATGATAACAATAGATTTTCATTATATGAGCTAAACATTATAATCAACATTACTTTGTTATCATGCTCCATTTTCTTGTAACTATTCCCACCATTTTTTTTATAATTATTTTAAAATTTAAACTTTCAATTATCTTTTTTAATTATTTAAAGTACAAACAATGAGGCATACTTGTGGAATCACGCTAGTATAAACAATGAGGCTTTACTTCTAATGTAGAGTTAGCAACATCTCTCTTGCCAACTTGGGTAGATGCAGATTAGCCTTTCAATCTTAGCCTATATGCATTGAAGCAAATTTTGCCAAGCCACATGCAACCCACTGAGGGTCAAATCGCTCCACTCTAAATTTTTAAAGAACCAACACTGTGAAGTCTCAATTATGTACATATGCGCAAGTAATTTGTCTGACACTTTGTCCATGTCAAACCATGTCAGCATGTGTTTGTTTTAGTCTGACGAGACATCTATTATTGCTTAGACTGTTATGACTTAATCCCTATTATAAAGTACATGGAAGAATTCCCGACCTCGTTTCTATATAAATTTCTTGACTCTTGTTAATGTAGTTCATTTTCATTTTGATTATAAGTCCATCATTATGTAAGCCTACTTCTAACTTCCTACATCATAATTTCACTAAAACTTTAGAGCAAATTAACTAAGAGTAGTCATATTGGTCACATTATTAGCCAGATCAGGCATGATGTTGGTGGTGCAAGTACTACTGCTACTTTATTATACACAACCCCCCTCCCACACACACACACACACACTCACATAGATATATATAGAGAGAGAGAGAGAGAGAAAAAAAGAAGGGGCTCAATTATTGTTTGAGGAAAAGATCTTTGAATACAATTAATGACTTTTGTGAAGTATGAACATTTCTGAGTTTTGACTTTTAAATTGGTTGACATGTGTACACACACGTTACCATTCAACAGGATTATTGAATGGGTTCAAACATGAGTCTTTAAATTCTAATGGCTTGGATTGTTGGAGCCAGAACTTGTAGGCATTGTCATAGGTATTTGGACACCATTGGAACTGATTTGACTTTGATGTGCAAGACGAAACTTTAATTCATATTTTTTCATAATTATTCCTCTCGAATTAAAAATATTCCTACTTTTGAATGGACAGTGAACCATGGAAACTACTCAGATGGTGACAAACTCTAACGAAAGATGCTGGTTTTAGACGCACAGACCAGGCATTGCAGTCTTTCACATTAAGGGAAACAGAAGTTCTATCTGGGTGTGGGCATCTTGAATATGAAACCAACACCAACATGGGACAAATTTCTTATTACCAAAGCAAATCACATTAAAGAAATAAGGACAAACTATGTACTGCTTTTATTATTGTGCATTACTTGTCCCTATAACATTTATACTTGTGTCCACGTGTGCAAATTTTCAGCAGTTTGGTTTTATTGGAAATATTTTATTTTTCTATGTACAATTTGGATGTCACGATAGTATTGCTTGACATACGCAATAGTTAGCGGTATGCACTTAAACAAACTGGCAATATGACAATATGAACTGCAGTTCCTTTTCAATTCTTTTACAACTTTGAATACATATCAATGGTGTCAATGGTTTGAAATCCACTTACCTGTCCAGAATCACCCATGTCGCCTGTAAACTTCTGGCAGCTTTTAGACCAACCCCGCCTTTGCTGGAGATCCGGCCCCGGCATGCACCTCTATGTTGAACTTTATCTTAGTTGTTTTGTTTACAAGCATGATCTTGTCGGTCATTTTATTTACGAAGTTCAGTAATTTCTGTAAAATGTGCTTACTGAAAAACCTGAAATCATGATACTGAATTCTTATGGTACTAAGGCAAAATCTCGTAATACTGTGAAGTATGAACATTCATAGCTAGCCTAATACTTAGTTATGAATGTTCAAATATCCTAATATTTATAGTCAATTGGTTTTGAGTTGGTTGTTATAACACGACATTAGAGCTGGGCTTTGGAGGTTACTAATGGACATTCAAATCTCCTAATCTTGAGGGGAGCCTGGTTTTGAGTTTGATGTTTGGCTGAGCCTTACCCATTTGAATTTCTCTGTATGCATGTTGTTTGTTAGCCCCACATGCAAGCCCGGGTCCCACGTGAGGGAGGGTGTAAAGGGATCTTATATTCCACATCACATAATTAGGACCACCTTTTGAGTTGGATTCTCTAACATAATAAGACACCTAAAATTAATTAAACATGTGAAAAAGAATTAGGAAAGGACATGCGAATAAAAAATGACAAATTCCGAAAATTTGATCAAGGTAAAAAGTGGATACGTTGGAAGTATGAAGTTTTACGAATCTGTTGGTTGGACATAGTAGCATTGAACTAGTATTATTAAACAAAATTGATTCAGAAACCTGACGTTAGCAACAGACTGAAGTTATATTGCAGTGTTAGAAGCAGAAATGATGCTTATGATACTAATTTTTGTGGTTGGCTGCATTTCATAAGGTTATTTACTATGTATATCTTTTGTGTGGATTGAATTGCATTACTAAACAAAGCAGTATTGCACCTCCAAATGCGTCCACCAACTTGTTTCTTAAAGAAAATAAGGTTTGAAATTGAAGAGCTTTGTTGTCACATTGTTCTAGTATACCTTAGCCAACTTGCATATAGATAACAACATTCACATTGGTTTAAGACGAATCAGAAAAGCATGAAATAATTGCGTTAGGTTGCTAGTTTTGAATACCTTTTCCATTTCACACTGCTGCAAAAGTTCCATCAGATCCTCACTCTTCTGGTATTGTTCCATCTTCTTGGCCACTTCTTCCTCAACAATCTTCGGGTTTGATCCAAGTATGGTTCCCGAATCCACTTTGATCTTATATCCCACTGCATATTATTAAAGGAAGTCAGAAAAAAAGGCAGGTTGGGGGGGAGAAAAAGATAGGAACCAATAGAAAAGGAGAAGGGGGAAATAAAGTGTTAGATAGTAGTATCAAATCTGTGTATTATTTATTCAAATCTTTCCTCCAATTTTAAAGTTACAGAGAGAAAAAAACCCAAGAATCCTTACACTTCTTCCCAGCTTCCATGAAAGATAACGTACTAGGGTTATTAACCTAGTGAAGAACTCCGAGAAAAATGAGCTCATCTCCAGGCTTAAGTGAAAATTGTTGCGGGACTCATCTGATTGCGCTCAAACAAACATCTCTGGATGCATCTTGGATCACCATCACCTTCTGAGCTCCCACAAACATGATCTATTTTCTCACACAAGTTAAAACTATGACTCTACAATAGGATTGTCTCCGCAATTTAACAATAGAATGCTTATCAGGATATATATGTAATGGGATTCATTAGTAATGTTTGTTGTATCTAACGTGTTCAAATGTACAGGATCAAATTTCAATGTATGTGAGCTATGTCTATGTCTAACTGTGCTGAATTGATAGTATCTAACAGTGATCTTGAAAGGGATCTCCAATTGAAAGAGGAAGATGAGAAGGATGGATCAAATAAACGGGAAGTGGGGCAATGCAGACAAACAACTCCCATAAGCCAGCAGAACTCTGCTCAATGCAGGTCCACAGATTGTGATGACGAAAATAGAATGTAAGTAAGCATTCAAGGGAAAAGGATGGTGGTGAATCCAAGCAAGCATCTGTAATACTAGTTTGAGCGCATATTTGGATATCTATGGTGATGGGTCTACAGGGTTTTCTCATTCTTCAGGGGATGAAGTGTTTAAACTGCAAATATCGTCAAAACCTATGCTTACCGTCCAAAATTTATCCTTCTATCTCTTCATTGCTGGATTTTTAAAATGAGGAAAATGGGGAGATTGATGATAACAAAGCTTATACAGAATTGTGTTTAGTTGATGATAACATAGATTTGTTAGCTGTTTTCTCAACAGTTCTATTACGATGGCTGATGGTGAGCCAGCCGCTAAGGTTTTTCGTCAGAAATATCGACATGAAATCAACAGCTTTGTTGGTCTCTTTATCTTGCAAAGATTTAATGTGAGTTTGAATGGGGCGACGGCTTGCAGCATTTACTTGTGGATAAAATATTCAATAGACCGATGATACCAGCACTTGAGTCTCATGTGTTGTTACCACCCGTCCAATAATAAAAATAACGAGTGGGTTTCTAAAATATTCATGTACAGGACAGCGATGTTACGTGACAATGTTGACGTAAAATCACCGTTGCATTGAATATGTTCTCGAAGCTTATTGCCCCACAAGAATCAAAAACTATCTTCATTTATGTCGATAGAATGGACATTTTGGTTTTAGTGGAACTGAAACAAATCGTTACTCGCAGGGCGAGCTCCTTTATGAGGTGCGCTGAACTTTTGATCAACTGTACATATGGCATGTTAGGGACTAAACTTTATTCAAACTTAATACATTTGTCCCCCCTAATTTTTTGAGAATTAATAGTGATCCAAGTTATTTTTTATTTTAAACAACTTATACTTAGTGGTTCATCGCCCCTTGAAACGAATGTTTAATTTTTGGATCGAGGAAAATAATTGTGAAATACCTCAACTCAAAGAATTATCTACTCTTTCTAGAATCAATTTCTTAATAAGATAGAGAACGGTCTCAATTAGGCTTGATAACAAAAGAAAAAATAATTTTATCATGGAATTTGTTATTGTCTACACTAAAAAGAAATTAATGTGAAATTTAGCTTAAAATCAATCACTTATAACCTATTTTTGAGATTTAAAAGTAATTAGTTGATCATATTTTAAAGAAAATTTCATTTTATAATTTCATATAATAATTTAGTCTTGATTCTGAATACAATTTGTTAGGCTTGAAATTAAAATTTTTGGTATTAATTAGTGAATTTATTTTAGCCATTTTTTGCCCCTCTAAGAGAGAATCCTACTTCCGCTCCTGATTACTTGAATAACAAAATTTACTTGTTTCAAAAAAATTTTGAATATTGAAGACTTTCAAAATTATCAGATTCGAAATTCTAATATTTTGCGGTATTTCATAATGTTTCGAAGTATTTTGTAATGTTTCAATGCATTTGCACAATTGTTTTTGAAATGTTTCAATGTATTTTAAGATACTTTGGTATATTTCGACCAACATTTTAAAAAAATAATTCTCAAAATTTTTTTATTTTGTTTCCAAAATAGGTTGAAACATTTGTGAAACACATCAAAACATTTTCGTTTCTTAAGTGACCAAAACAATGTAACAAAACGAAATTTTAATCCTTCTCTACGTGATATAATAACTACACAAGTAAAAAATTAAGGTGCACTTTATCCATGTACAACGTGTATATAGGAAAGTGACATATTATGTAGCAATGCATTAACGTAGTATCACAAATACATTGAATATGTACTCCTGAGTTTGCTCTCAAGCTTATTGGCCCGCAAGGATCAAAAACTATTTTCATTTATGTAGAAAAGATTGGATTTTGTTTTTGGTGTAATTGAAACAAAATGTTACTTAAATCTCAAAATTTACTTGTTTCGAAATATTTTGGAATGTTGCAAACTTTCAAAATGATCAGATTCAAAAGCCTATTCCATGTTGAAGATTTTGCATATGTGTCGATCTTTATTCAACTATTTCAAAAATCCAAGGAAAATCATCGAAATCAATGAAAGCAGAAGGAAGATCATACCAGCATATCGTCCTGAAGTCCCAATTATACACTCCTTAAACTTATGAATAAAATGCAAATTTTGAATATATGCAATCTCCAAAAGCCACACACATAAGTTAAACTCAAATTTTCTACGGCCAAGTTCTTAAACTTACGAATAAAATGCAAATTTTGAATATGTGTAATCAGGGACGGAACCAGAATTTAATTGTACAAGGGGACAAATAGAAACAATAGCACAACAAAAAATTGTAATAAACTAGGTCATTCAACTTATTATCTTGAGTGTCAAAGTTGAAATGGTATAGAATTTATCACAATCAACTTTCAGATGATACGGTTGTAAAATTTAGTTTGAGTAATAAAATTTAAAAGTTGATTTATATTTACAATTGTAAAAAATAATTTGCGAAATGTATCTAGTTATTCTATCATTTGTAATGACTATGAACAAATTATCATAGCAAATATTAGTTTAGCCTAATTCCATTGTAAAAATTAATACCATTCATGCTTATAATCTAATTCCGTAACAAATTTAGATTTTTTTAATTTTAGGATTAATTACAAAATACCCCTTTAAACAATAGGTCTTGTTTCAATCAGGTTCCTCTGGTTTAAAATTAAACAATTTACCCCTTTCAAGTTTCAAAATGAGCAAAAAGACTAACGGAGATGACTGAGTAGGTGAAATTTCAAAACTATCCTTCATCCAGGTTGATGTATTGGCGCCAAATATTTAATCACGGTTAGTTAATCACTTATCATATAAATAGAACTCTAACCCAATTTAAACTCATGAAACCTATTTTTTTAACTCTGTTTTCTTTTCTGCCATGCTTGTTGTTGTACACAATCCGAGCGAAGAAAGAAACGACATGAAGGGGATTAGAGGTTACGGTGCATGAACCATGTGGGCATCTTGTGTTGATTGAGCTCGAAAGTTCGATTGTAGGTGAACCCGCTTGACCCCGAAAGTTCGATTGAAGTTAATAGTTACGATGCAATAAAGGTTTGTGGTTATCTTGTGTTAATTGAGCTCGAATGTTCGATTGAACGACGAATCCAGCTGATTTATCTTGTGTTGAAACTTTTTGTTTTACATTTTAGGTTCACTGTCTACATTGTTAGAACCATGTGATTTCTTTTGGTTTTATAGCTTTTTATATTGCCTTTGATTCCTTGTCTGCCATTTTTGGGAACCATGTACTCAGGCTTATTTTTGTTCACCTTTATGGCAGTATCACTAACTGTGGTCCCCTATTAAACAACTTTCGCTATGTTTGAGCTTAAAGATCAAATATTTTAGCTCACATTTAAAGCACCATCAAGGTTGGTGGTCCCCCATTAAACAAATTTACTAAGTTTTTGTTGTTTTGTGCAGATTGAAACAAGTTACTTAACTCTGGAGTTTCAACATGGAGGGCATTTTGTCGCTTTTAGTCCTGTTTTAATATACAATGGAGGTAAAATTAACAGGTTTGATAACATTGACCCAGATTTGATGTCTCAAATTGAGGTAGATGGCATGGTTGAAACTCTAGGTAATAAGAAAGATACAGGATACACAGTCTATTATATGCTACCAAATGCAGATAGTGAAGATGGTTTAAGGCAATTGGCTTCGGATAATGATGTACTTAACATGTTTGCATGTTATGAGGGGAATGATATTATTAGGTTGTATGTAGTCATTGAGCAGATTAATGAAGGTAGTAGAGGTATATCTACTGTTGGAGATAAATATGATACTCCTACCTTTGATTATGAATTCAATATTGAGTATGGTTCCACTTTTTGTGATGGTTTGCCTGATACAATGGTAAGATATGCTGACTCATTTGATGATTTGGACTTGTTGTACTTTTATGATGGTGTGCCTGATGGGGTGCATTCTTCTGGTCTTGAAAATAGAAGTAGGGTTGACAAGGAAAAGTCAAAAATTGGAGAGGAATGTTCCGGTGTTGGGAGGGGGAATAGTTTTGATTAGGGCAAGGCCAAATTAAATGATTGCTTGTCTGATGAGGACAATGATCATCTATATAGTCCCCTTAACTCAGACGACGATGTAATACATGTGAGGTATCAAGAATTCATGGAGACCACTGATATGTCTAATCCTAAATTGACACTGGAAATGATCTTTAGTTCAGCTACCATAATTAGGATGACACTTGGACAACATGCGATTATGGATGGGTTTGACTTCAAATACCTCAGGAATGATGGCAATAGGGTCACAGCAGTGTGTTCACAATCTTGTGGTTGGCGTATCCATGCTTCACTCATGCAGGATAAGTTAAGTTTTCAAATAAAAATCTTCAAGCCAACACACAATTGTACACGTGCCTATCAAAAAAAGAAAGCAACTGCATCTTGGTTAGCAATACTATGATGTGTATAACATAGTGCTCTGTAACTAACTTCTGATTTATGCATTGTTTTCACTAGGGATTGGTTGAGAGTTTTAATACTGTGATGGCAGGAGCAGATCATAGATTTTGCTTAAGGCACATGTATGCCAATTTCAAGGACAAAGGTTTCAAAGGTAAGGCTTTGAAAGATACAATGTGGGCATCAGCATCAGCATATACAGTTCTTGAGTTTGAGGAATGCATGAAAGAAAACAGGATGTTAGATGAAAAGGCTTACTGGTATTTGAGGGGCATAAACCCAACATTGTGGTCCACGTCTTTGTTTAGTATACATCCCAAGACTGACACACTATGCAACAATGTGTCAGAGTCATTCAAAAAATTGATCTTGGATGCAACAGACAAGCCAATTATCACAATAGTTGAGATGATAAGAAAAAAACTCATGGAAAGGTTACAAGAAAAAAGAGAAAGCTTGATGCATTACATCGGTTTTTTATGCTGTACAATTCAGAAGAAGTTAGATGCACAAAAAGAAAAGTCAAGGCATTGCATAACAATTTGGGCTGGACAAGGAGAGTATGAAGTTGAGTGCTTTAGTAAGACTTATGTGGTAAATCTAGAAAACCGAAGTTGTACATGTAGAAGATGGGATGTTACTGGCATTCCATGTGGACATGCAGTGTCATCCATCTCATTTCATAAAGGAAAAGCTGAAGATTATGTGGATGTTTTCTACCACACTAAGACGTATATGAGAGCTTACTCTCAAATCATCCACCCAATTCCTGATAGGAGCCAATGGGTGTCATTGGGAATGGATGTGATCAACCCACCATTGTGGAGAAGACAGAGAGGAAGACCTAAGAAGTTAAGGAAGAAACAAGCTAATGAGGTAAAGAACCCATATATCATACGAAAGAAACAAAATTCTCTTCGTTGTGGTAAATGCCACAAATTTGGACACAACTCAAGGTCTTGCAGTGCTTCAATGAAAGTTGCAGGCAATGGCAGCGGAAAAACTAAGACAAAGGTAAGATTATCTTGTATTTCATCATGTTAGTAGATGCACATATGTGTTTAAATGTTTACTAACATATACAACTTATTTGTCATAGGCACATGATTCGGGAAAGAAAAGAAGTGTTGCAAAAACTATGAGTAGCTCACAACCAATTTTTGGATCTGGGAGTAGTTCGCAGCTAATGACAGATACTACCAGCAGCTCACAACCAACCAAAGAGAATACAAGCAGCTCGCAGCAAATTAAAGGGACTGGGAATAACTCGCAACCAGAAAAGAAATGGCATAGCTCTGTAATTCAAAGTGGTGAAAGAGTAAGGAAGAGTATCAATATCAGTGGCAGTGGACTTCCACCTCCCAGTGGGTCTGCAATTGGATTATCAAGAGTTTGGAATGTACTGGTTCGGGAGGTCCCAAAGGCATTGGGATGCTTGCAAGGTCGAAGATGAAGAAGAATGACAAGAATCCTAGTGATGAAAATGGGAAAGGCAGCTCTGAGGGAGGTGAGTGGAGCATGTTTTGACTTTGAACTATATTGGTGTTGTTATCACACTTTTTTGTTTTGTAGTGTACGGCACTTTAGTGTTGTTTAGAAATCAACCCATCTTTTGTGTTTTGTTAGGCATGTAATGACCTAATGTATTCTCCAACACAGAGATGTGCTATTGCCTGAAATGATGTGTTGTTACTTAGTATGTAATGAAATGGATGTTGCATTCTACTATTTCAATAGGTCTTGCATTTCACATATTGCATTTCACAGACTAGTCGTTACACATCATGAGATAAACAACTATGAATACAATAATGATTGCATATATTATCTTCTCCTTCCTTCTTATGTGTTTAATCTCATTCTCAAGCTTTGTCGTCTTGCGCGTGAAACCAACTATGATATTTCTTTCCCTGTCTGTCATCTTTGGTTCATATCAGTCAAAATATGTGCAAGATGACTTTCCCTGCACTTTTGAAAGTAAAGGTTATATCAACATAGCAATTGTAGAAAACATGAAAAAATAGTTGATAAAGAAGTACCAGTCTTGTAGTTGGGACAGCTATAAAATCTTCTTCTTGGGTTGTTTTCTGTCCATGATGTCTTCACATTGCATTTTAGTCCACATAAACACTCTTTCTTACTTTCTCCATGTACTGATGATTGGCTTGAAGCCATTTTTCTGGTGTAAGCACAGTGGCAAAAGAAGTATAATATTGTGGGTTGGTGTGTATTTGTGGAGAGAGAGAGAGAGAGAGAGGGAGAGTCAAAAAAGTATTGCTTTTCGTGGAGCAAAAAAAAAAACAGGTACAGAGAAGAGGAAGAGGAAGGCTAACAGCAGTCATGGCCATGAAAAAGAAATTTGCTTCTGTTAAATAAGACATCTCCAACAGTTGGGAAGGGTGGTTTTGTCATTTTCGACCTCATAAGGGTAGAATGGTCTCAAATGGTTTTGTATTTTTTTTTTGGCAGATGAATTTAAAATGTTATCGTTACTTTTGACAGAGGCCAGCTAATCTGTCAATCGTTTTGCTCATTTTAAAACTTGAAGGGGGCAAATTGTTTAATTTTAAACCAAAGGGATCTAATTAAAACAAGACTCATAGTTCAAGGTGGCATTTTGTAATTAACTCTAAATTTTATTGTGTCTTCATATTCATCTAAGCAAGTGCATTTGTCTGCAAAAATGATACTCATCCATTGATTAATATTACATATTTAGTTGTTAATTGTCATGTAATTAGAGTTTTTTGATACTGTAAATAAAGTATCTTATGTACTAAAATATTTGAAAACTTAAAGGTGACATAAGAATTTCGAAAACCTAGAAGGAAATAAAGGATATTTTGCAAAATTTGAAAGGGTCATGGCCCCTTCATGGCCACACTTTAGCTATGTCACTGTATGTAATCATTGATAACCACACACATTAGTTAAACTCAAATTTTCTATGGCCCAAAAAACTGGTGCAGGTTTACACCTCATTCATTTGTCGACCACTGAAGCAACCCGTGCAAGTTTTAAAGACGCATGTGTTATGGAAATTGGGCAGATACTACATCGTAGTTGAAGTTCTTTAGATCTTGTAAATGCAATTCAAACAGCTATTAGCTAATTTTGAAACCTAAAAGCACTTTCACAACGTACGACATTAAAAGATTATACCAGGGGAATGACTACGGAATCAAAAATAAAAATTAAGTACTCTACTAGTCAATATTATTGTTGAGCGTCAAATTCCTCGTAAAAAAACAAGTTAAAACTATTCATGATCAGTCACAATATTTTTTTATCACCATTGTAATCAATCATGAATACTCTCGATCAGTAACGAAGGTTACTTGGTGGCCAAGGGACCATGGCTTCCCTCGTATTTATAAAATTACTCTATACTCTCCCTTAGATTTTAAAATTTTGTATATCTACAAAGACATTTTATGTAGTGTATTCAAAAATCTTAAAGACCTAGCATTTAACAACAAAATTGGGGATATTGACTAGATTAACTAGTGTTGTTATTGCATACGAAAACACTTGTTAGGATAAGTTTGATAACCAAAAATAAAAAATAAAAGGTGCTACAATATTGATTTAGATAATTAAATAATACATTGATTCACGATTAACTTTTACGTTAGTATTGTGTGATATTTATAATTATGATGATGTGTATAATTCATAATTATTACATCATGTCAAAGGAATAAGTGAATAATTGTAGTGCCACAAACTAATATTCGGAGATAATTATTTTTTGAATTTTATTATCTAAATCAATTTTTACATATAGTAACGGAAAAATTGAATTTGATAGCTTCTATATAAATAAAAATATGCCATTAACAGTAATATCGAATCACCCATTCAGTAAAAATTTTAATTGTGTTACTATTTCTATTTGGCCTGCTCTAGACCTGTCCTTGCTCTCAATCAAATGTAGCTTAAATGGCCTAGACAACGAAAAAAAGATCCTGATACTTCAACTAAAGGAGCGAGCGACCAGTTGGTTGACGAAACCCTAACCTAGTGTCACACGTTCTCCAGGCCTGAAAGGATCCAGTGCCCAACTACCGAATCCTCCCAGAATTGCATTATGGGAGCTAAGCAATATAAATTAGAGTTCAGATCCAATCACAATCAATTCTTTTAAATCGATCATAAAAAAAAAAAAAAACCAAATTCTAATTGGGTTCAAATTTATGTTGGAATTGGATCATCACACGACCTGTAGAAATCCCTACACGTCAGTCAGATGACAAACATTCTCTCAAGGTTCAAGTTTTCATCAAGAAGGTTCCAGAATTAAGAGAGCAGAGTAAGAAATAGTGTCCTAACAATGAAGTCCGACAGAGACATCATATAAATCATCAACTTTCCATGGATGAGTAGAATCCCTTGATACATCTATCGAACAATCGAAGAAAACCACAAAAAGAGACTATTATTAATAAATATAAGCTATTGGCCTTAATGACAAACTGCTCGAAAAAAAAATTAACACTCTTCTACAACAATCCATCAGCTGATTTCAGAAGAATATAAACTAACCCTCATTTGTTTGCTCAACCCACAAAAAGCTTGAGTGCTCAAATGGAAAGTATCACCTAGGTAAACAACGTTTATAAAACGATTTAACCACCATCATCGACACCTCCAGGAGGTTTGTCAAGATCGAATATCTTGCTTTACTATCAATCTCAGACACTATGAATCCAAAATTCTAAAGATATATTTAAACTAAACAGAAAACTGGTACAAACTTATGGTCAAAAATCGAGGGGAAAATGCTTTCGTGAGGTGTAATGTAACCTTACTGGTTCCTATCTTCGAGGCAAAAGAATCGAATTTGGACACATGGACCATCTCAAGCCCATTAGTCACCTTACCAGCAGATAAGAAAACTTACACAGCAGTTTTCTTGTTCCTGAAGCTCTCCTTTAGCAGTGTAAACTTCTTCTTGCACTGGATAACAGATTTTCCAGGAACTGCAGCTGCAACTCGTTCCCAGCGCTGGCTAGTGTCCTTTGGGAATGTTTTTAGAGCTTGAACAAGTGCTCTCTCGTGAACCACGGACCACACATCTTGGTCTGAACTGGATGAAACCCCATTTGCAACATCTTCTGAGTTTTGGTGGTCTGTAGTTTGGCCAGAAGACTCCTTCACATCATCCATCTTAGCAGCATTGCTTTCAGGCCCATTGCTGGAAGATACCCCCTGAACTTCCTCTCTAGTCGTCAGAGGAGACGCAATGGACTGTGCAGGCTTTCTCTTTTCAAGGAAGGAGTCAAATGCTTTAGCAGAGTCAGGTTTCTGGAGAAGAACTGTTTTGGTTGCCTTCAGAATCTCTTCAACTGATCTTCCAGTCCCCATGTACTCTGAAATAACCTCCCACCTCCGAGATGTTCCTTTCGGATACTTCTGCATCCCTTTTCTCAGGAGCTCAATCTCTTCTCTGGCCCAAGGTTTCTCCTTTTTCTCAAAGCTGATGAATGGCAAGTTCCCACTAACCTCCAAAGAACCATTTTGTCGTGAGGTGTTCTTCCCATGTTGTTTACCCTCATCCAAGTCACTATTACGCCCCAGTGCCTCTCTGAGAAACTCTGCTCGCCTTTGTTCTTCTATTCCCTCCATTTTGTTACATAAATTTCTCAGTTGCTCGATATCCAGTGACATACAAAGACTTTCCACATCGTCGTCCGTAAGATCCAGCAAATGCTTAGACAAAACAGGCACTGCAAGTGTTCGGAGACGAGTACGCTCTTTACGCAACAGCTTCTTCTCTTTCTCCTTCACCTTCTTCTGATGTAAAGCAGCTTCAGCAGCTTGCTTTTCCTCCTTCTCTTTCCTACGTCTCTCCTCCTCAGCAATTCTAACTGCTTCTTCTTCCTGCAATTTCTTTGCCAGAAGTTTAGCTTCCTTTTTCCTCAGCTTCTCGGCTTTCTCCTCTTCCTTTCTTCTCAAAATTCTGGGGTCCTTTTTGTAGGCATTGTCCACAAGAGCACGTACACGTATGGATTCCTCCTTCCTAGCTTTCTCTGAAAGCTTTGCATTCTGCCTTTCCATCCATCTTTTATGGTCACGGGATTCAGCTTGCTCCAGATCAAACTCATCAGCATGTGGGAACTCCCTCCAGCTTTTAAAACTGTACCAAAAGTTATAAAAACTGTCCACTTCTTTAAGTGGAGTACTCTCATCTCCCAAAGAAGGGACAGTTTGGCTAACTGACCAGCGCCCATTTCTTGTAAAGGCTGGTCCAAATACCTTGAAGAAGTCCTGCGGTGCACAGTCGGTGGGAATTTCATCGTCAAACTCATCTGTAGAGTCATAAATTCGTCTCCTCACAGGATCAATCAACACCTCATATGCTTCTTGAATGGCCTTGAAGTGGTTCTCTATTTCATCTTTCTTTGCTTGTTTCGCAGCTTCAGTTTCTTCTGCAAGAAGAAGTGCAGCCTGCTTGTCCGGATGATGCTTTAAAGCAGTCTCACGATAGCTCTTTCTTATCTGTTCCTCAGTAGCAAGATACCTTAAATGCCCCAAACCCAGTAACGCATAATGATCCTGTAGCTTACCTTCAGAACCAGATTTCTTTTTACCTTTAGTGCTGTATGAATCCGATGACTGCACAGATGCCTGGCCCTTATCAGTGGGCACATTATGATCATCACTATCTGCATGTTCTTCTTCACACCAACCAAGAAGCCTAAGAGCAGCAGAGTGAAAAGCATGGCCAGCAGGTTCGAATTTAAAAGCCTTGATTGGAAGGCAATTTGAGGAGACATATATTGGCTCTCCATCTACAATCTCTTGTGAGTAAGAAATAAGCATAGTACTTGTCTGGGCAGCCATAAAGTTTAAGTAGCGAGTAACCCAAAAAACAGCGGACAGTAAATATGAACACTATGCAGGAATTGATATCCAACTATAGAGCTTCACTTTAGTCCGGCACTCTTCTGGAATCATCAAATATGAACAATACATGCATTAGACCGATACATAAAGATGATAAAACTTACAGGAGTGAAAAGTTAATAGCAAGTGTATAAGTGCACGGCGCACATAGAAAAACAAAACACCATATGCTCATGCATTACAAGACATAGCCCAAGCCGGATTAATGATAGGAATACCAAATAGCCTAAGGAATGACGCACATACAGAACCAGGAGAGAGAGCATATTACTTATCCTCAACAAAACTTTTCTGGGTTGTAGTAGGTAACAATTCAAGAGCCTCCACTATCAATATAAAAAGACTCAACCCAACTCAACAAAGCTTTTATCCCAACTATTGGGGTTGACTATATAAATACTGTTTCTCAACAAGATATGTATGGCATTTTAATCTCACCTTTAACATGCCATAAATATCTTGTTGAGGAACATGATTTATGTAACTAACCCCTATAACACCATTTGGAACAAGAAGTAACAAGTGCTAGCCACAACACATACACTAAGATATATTACTAGCGGGGCAAATTCAGTGCAGTGCCTTGTGGAATGACAATCAACAATACTATCCATCACTGACACCGTGAACATACTTTTAGAAAGTAAGCACTTCCTAACTCTTAAGCAGTAAGACGTGCTGAAGAACCTGAAGATAGATGTAGAATAATTTCAATTTGCGACCACCACCTTTAAAATATAATAAGCAAAAATGAGAAAGCAGCAACACATGCTTAAAACCAACAACACAGTTGGTGGATGTGCATCATCTCTGGGAGATCAATCCAGTTCCCACAGTCGGATTTTTTTCCTATATAGCTAACACATTAGTTTGTTCAGTACAAGTTCCACAGCCAGTTGTATTCAATACCATTAAACAACTCCACTTAAGAGTAATCACTCTATAATACAACTGATTCCTTAACGATATTAAACGTATGGTAAAAAAAAAATGTTGAACAAAACTATGCAAAAGAAGACTATTGACCCATCATATCATCATATTAACTAAGTCTTAGCATCAAGTGTATCATCTCATTTCTGTATCACTTTCAACTTTACTAAACTACCATCAACTTCTTCCCCTCCCCCTCCCTTTTGCTACCAAAGAATCATCAACTTATTGAAGTTGATATCTGCATTCAAAAGTAGCATGACAAATAATTATTGTCAAAAGGAAATCACAAGATATATTAATTAAAAGGAAAAAAAATTAATGGGTATTAACTATTAAGTAATTTTCAGAGATTCTCTACAAACAGCGGAATACTTGATTAGCATTGACAACCTTTTATCCGATATTCTGAATATTCAACTACGTTAAGCAATTTCAGTTTTTGATTGAATTTCTTATAAAAGTCAATGATGAGTCCAGAGGTTTATGCGATTAATGGCAATGGTGAGGTCTGACCTGACTCCGTCCGATAGCACCCTCGATTACCGGAGACCAAACAGGGTTATGATATTTTCTAATCTTTCCACATTTTTTAAGTCTCGGAAAACAGTGATATGTGTGGTTAATAAATAGCAACCATGTCACGTAGAAACTTCAATCACGCATCCTTCAAATTAACACATTTATATATACATACGGTAAAAACAATTCCCTGAAGAACATCTCATGCTAGACAAATCGAAAAAACAAAATAGAAAGAATCGGAAGAACACAGACAGTAATTCTTACGATATATCTGTGGTTGCGTGATGGAAATATTTACCTTTTTTTCTCTCTAAATCGGCCTCTTCGATCGTTGAGAGACAGAGAAACGGAATGAAAAGAGTTCTAGGGTTTTCGTCTCCTCTATACGGCAGAGCAAAGTAGAGAGGAGAGAGAAACCGAAAGGAAAGAACAATTGGCAACAACAATTTGTATTCATATCGACCTTGTATCAGGTTGGTTGATATATAAACAGGAACGGACGGTTTAGATAGGATGAGTGAGCTAATCCAAAGGCTGCAGTTCTACGGATCGGAATGGAGCGGGTTTTGTAGATGGATACCCCAGCTTTCTCCGGGTTCAGAAATGGGTGGACCATTTTGGAGCTTCGAAATTGGCTTATTGGGGGTTATTGCAGTCTTTCAAAAATGATGGGTGATGGCCATGTAATTCAAGCATATTAACAATAACTCATACACGGTGTAATATAAATTTTAACGTTCAAAAAATTGATTTCACTAAATTATTATGCGAGAATTAAAATAATACAATTGTGATTTAGGGCATGATTATGGAGTTCAAGACCCAAACAACTCGAATTCATAACCTAAGACTTGTACCATACCCTCCCCCAGGGCCACGGGCTAAGGATTGGGACCTGAAACTCATAATAAGACTCAGTTCAAACTCATAGTTTTTTGAGTTTATGAGTTTTAAAATATGATACAATTCATTAACACGATACAAAATTAAAGGGTTTAAATCTTCTTTAATCCACATGTTTAGTAAACAAATGATCTAAATAAGACACGATTAATAAATGAATCGAGTACGGATAAAGTTAATCAGAAAAAAATACACGACATGACTCGTTTATATACTAGTTATATAAGGTTCATATATAAAACGAATCGAATATGACATAATTCATTAGACACGAATTAATAAACGAATCAAATACAAGTAAAATATTTTTTAACACAAACTCACTAAAACTCAACATAAACTCACTTCACCCGACATAACTAATATGCCTACTTAAACCCTCCGAAACGAGCCCTCGATTTGAAATCGGACTTGTTCCCAAGCCAGAAGCCTAACCCCAGATGTTGGCCCATTCTTTGACCCACCCTTGGATCTCAAACCCCGACGTGAGGCTCGAATTAGAACGTGGATTGTAGATCCATTCTCAAACCAAGTATAGGACCAGCTACCCAAGTGGAAGTGGATGCTGGGGGTGGCCGTGGGGTGGGGCTGGGGGGTGGTTGAGAGTGGGTAAATGACTAGACTTAGACTCTTGGATTACGTATTGTATGATAACAATTGATTTTCATTATCTGAGCTAAACATTACAATGAACATTACTTTGTTATCATGCTCCATTTTCTTGCAATCATTCCCACCATTTTTTTTTATAATTATTTTAAAATTTAAATTTAAATTATTTAAGATATAAATAATATCATATTAACACTATATATAGATTTCGAAATCAATATTGTAATTTAACAATCGTTTCTTTCGAATATCAATTTCCAAATTTCAATCAATAATGGTTAAATCTATACGACATACATGAACACATACTTCGCAAGCAATGTATTTATCATATTCAAAGTAGATTTGGGCCCGAAAACATTATGATATTATCAATTTTTTATGAGGGTATTGAATAGTTACAATGTAAACGATTTGTATTGGATAAGGTAATCTTGCAATCTTGACCAATGTACCTTGCAGTTCGTACCGTTTTATTGGTCATAATTTATAAACTCAATTATCATAGTTAGATATTGTCTAATGATATTATGATTATAGAGAGTTTGATAGTAAGATAATGTTAGAAAAAAAAATAATAATTTTATGTGCATCGCATGGAATGTCCACTAATATCCAAATATTGAACTCATAACTTACATAATGCTACGATTAGATTTATTAAAATGCGACACGGCATGATTAAACGATACAAACTTGAGCATTTTTTTTGGTGAAGTTTTAACCCGATTAGAACCAATACGAACCTTCTTAACCCTACATGTTCGACACCCACGACCAAAAATTTGCTCCATGCTCGGCCATTGGATTAGGCCATGAAAGCGGTCCCTAAGATCCCAAATTTTTAGGGCTACTAACCAAGTGTTAGAACAAGTTTAATTGAGTCTAATGTTATTTTATGAATCTTAAAATAAAATTTAATAACCCAAAGTTGAATCAAAGCCCAATTTAATATTTAAGGCCTAATTTTTTTTTAAAAACTTTGGTTCAATTGAGTTTAGTTTTATTTTATGGATATCAAATAAAATTATTGGACCCAAGTTTGGTTATATCCAATATTGATGTGATGGCCCCCTAGAAAATTGATTGGAAAGGGAGAGTTTTAGGCATGCTCAATTAAACTTAACAGTACTCCTAAACTAAAATGAGACTAATATATTTCATAATACTAAAATTTATGTTTGGAACTGACCATAGATAAATATATTATAGAAAAATTTAATTTCAATTATTGTTTGTTGTTGTTTTTTAAAGTTGAATTTTATATTTATTTCGAGTTCAATTGAGTTTATATATTTTTTTTATGTAGCTAATGATAATATAAAACAATACTTGAGTGTCTAATATTGAGTTTAGGTATTATTAGACATTAATTTTTCATTTTTAATGTTTGAGATGAATATAAAATTAAAGAAATCTTTATTGGTATTATATATTATTAGACTTTGAATGAATTAATAATATTATATATTAAAAAAAGGTATGTGAACAAAATTTTAATAGAAAATTTTAACCAACACTTTTATATCTCAAAAACTACTAAATATTTTTTGCACAAAAATAATCTAGTACTTAAATAATGGATAGCATTATTGTTATGAGTTTTTTTTTCACATTTTTGTAATTGAAATATTTTAAAATTATTACTTTATACCTTAATAAATGAAATTACTCACATTACACTTTTAATATATTAAAATTATTATAATTAAAATTATTACTTTATACCTATATTAAAATTATTATAATGTGACAGTTCTGTTAATTTTTATTATATTATTTTTTTGGTAAAAGATCAACTATTGAGGCGGACAAAAAAACTAACAAAAAACATACAAAAGGATCATACTGTAATATTTTTGGTATATTGTGGGTATAATATAAAAGATTTAATTTTAAGAGCACAAAGTGAGAATTGTAAAAGTTTTTAGGGTATAAAGTGAAATTACCCTATTTTTATTATTATCTGTCACAATTACGCAACAGAACTTCATTCTCTTTCGCCTACTATCCTCTCAACTCAACTCTTCTGTTCTCTTCTCTTCTCTTCTCCTCTCTCTATGTCCGGCACGCTGAGAATTTCATTGGGTCGCCATGCAACCAAACTGTCACATAACCATCACCAGGTTTGAATCTTAACGTTCCATTTTTTGTTTTTCCCCCTAATTTTCCGTAAAAATCCATTTCTTGCTGAATGCTTGATTTTAAATTCCATTCACTGTCAAGGGTATCAGTGAATTCTATGGCAACAGCATTCCTAAGGTTTCCACTGGCTTGTACTTGAGGAAGAAACCGAAGCAATTCGATTTGGATCATCTTCGAGTGTGCTCAGTAAATGGCGACAATGATGTGAGTTTATACTTTGACAGCAATTTGTTTGCTATGATGACCAAATTAGAAAACGGGTACAGGAAAGGCATAAGCCCAGTCTTCCCCCCGTGATTATCACTTTTAAAAAAAATGAAAATACAATTTTACTGATTTTTTTTGAAAGTGGAGACCTAAGAAGACGATGTATTATTGTGTATTAAGTATTTGTTTCATAAATCATTGTTTTATTCTAATTCTTTTACATTATTTTTTGCATATTTATATGTCATGTAATGTGAATTTGCTACCGAATCTCATGATTCCTGGTTTGATTTTATTTGATTATTGATTGGAGAATAAAAATTTTGATTCACAATGCAAATCCCGATTTGACAACTATGCTCGTAACTATTCGATTATTAACTGTTGTTATCATCAATTGTGAGTTCTATAGATAATTCATAAAGGTTGACACATGGACAGCAGATTACCAGTTTGCGGCAATTTTGAAATAAAATTACCAAATTACTGCACTTTTGAAATTATTAAACAAATTACGGCACTTTTGAACTTATTTACCATAATACGACACTGTTGAACTTTTTAACTTGTTTCTAAACTGTTGTTGATTGGTAAATACCTCCATGGACAATCACTTATGTTGTTTTTTCACTCTGCGAAGGTGACAAATAGAAGCACCTACCTATCACTAAAAGTATTTGCAAATGCAATATATTGCTGTGTTAGTTCACAAATTTGGAATTGCCTGTGCTTGACAGTTTGTTCATATTGAATTCCAGTGGTCTATCCTTTGACCAAATTCCCTGAGATTTAATATATTTTTGTTAGTTTTTATCAAAGTTAATGGAGCGTGAAGATGCTGCAATCAATTCGTTTTGGAGTCTCTTTGTACTTTCAATTTGACGTGTTGCTTATGTTTTTCTTTGCTGCAAGGGTAGGCTTCTGGGATGTCAAATTTTGCCAATAGCTCTGTAGATCATGAAGGTATTGCCGTGTATAAATGTAACTATGAATGCAAATTTTCTTGTGATGTGTTATTTTACCTTTTATATTACATCAGTTTAGGATCAAAAAATGTATCAATTAAAGGTTCTGAAAATTATACCTTTTTATATTGTTTTAGGTTCAACTGGAAAAATAGAAAATCGCCAAGGAGAATCACTCAAGTCCAACAAGTACTTACTACTTGCCTTACAATGTTTTTTGGTCAATACTAAAGGCTGCTGATTTTTAATAATAATGTGATGATGGTGTTGTTTTTCTAATTAAAGATTCTCTTATTTCTACTCTCAATTATGATATCTGCATATGGTGGCTACTGGCTACATTTTGATCTGGTTATTTAACTACTAGACAGATAGAATGCAAGCTGTACTGGAAAGATCATCCTTGATCCTGTAGTTATATTATATCTGGCCAATCTCTTGGGTTGATGAAAATTATTTCTCATATTTTACATTTCCCAAACTCAGGTGGGCTTGTATGTGGGAATGGTACAAGGAGAACTTGTAGAAGAGTGTTGGTGGAGCCTCAGGATCAGATAATTATAGAAGTATATTGTAATGAAAGAATTAGCAGGCATGGAAGGTGAATAAATAACTGTAATGTGTTGAAATTAGAACATTAAGGCATGGTTGAAAGAGTAAATTATTGCTGCAGAAGGTGGGATATTATCCTGGTAAATCCTGCAAGCTAAAGAAGATGTTTACTTATCAGAAAAGATTGAGGTTTTAGAAAGCTAGGTTATTCAGCCTTATGTATGCGAGCCGTTTATTCACATTCCAGATACCACGGGCCTAGATGGCCTGACGTCTTTGGTACTTGATGAGTGGACGAGATATACTAAAGAAATTGAATGCATGGAGCTAGGAGTTACGAACCCAAGAGAGAATTATGTGAAGAAATTGTGTTCAACATTTTTCTTTAAATTAAGTACATTCAATCAAGAGTATAAAAAGGGATTTTGGATGAATATTTGGTTCATAATGATGTGGAATCATTATGCTTTCTGATTCCTTGATTTTTAGACACAGAAAGACAAGTAAAAAGGGATAGTTCAATACCTCTTAACCTGAACATACATTCTGATTTCCTTTGGGAAAGTTGTGTACTTATGCTTTATGAATAGTACAGAAAGTTTATCAGTAGAGTTTGATTCTACAGCAACTTTACTGTAAGTCCAAAAGCATTAGCTTTTCCATTGGTAGGACCTAGAATAATCAAAATAGATTCCAAACCTAACCAGTGTTGACTAATCCACAACCACATGTATTTGATGATGAAAAGCTTATCAGTTGATTCTTCTAAGAAAACCTAAGATACACCCGTTGATCATGCAATTCTGGTTATATGGTCACAAGTTTCTTTTGCTTGTAAATATTGTAGGCCTTGGGTAATTTAGATGAAATTTTTGCTATGACATAGTGTATTGTTGTGATAGAGAAGATTTAGTGAGATTCACTCTCTATCAGGCTCGTGTTTTGATGTTTTGTATGCTTTCTGCCATATTTATTACAAAGCCATTGGCGCTGGATATGTTGATATTCTCTTCATAATTTAATGTTCTTGAAACATTTTTCGGTTTATAGAAGAACATGTGAGTTATAAACAATGTGGAAGCTTCTGTTTTTTTTTTTTTGAGATCTTTATTGAACTTCTCAGGATTTTGAAGAGGTTGAGGAGATATGGAATTTCAGGAATATTGTCTTATGGATTGCTAAATACTGCATACTATCTTACTACATTTCTTTTGGTGTGGTGAGTGGAATATTATATTACTATTGCCAAATGAGTTAGCTGTTATTTTGGCAAAATCATCTCAATTTTCCAATTTTGTTGATTGTTAATATATTGCCATTCCTCACATATGATGGGACTTCTTCTTGGCTACAACTTCACCCTGTTCAACTTGAACACCATTTTATCTACAAATATGCAGCCAAATAAAAATGTGCCCTGATGTAATCATTTTTCCTTTCAAATGACTTGATGGAAATATATAAGCAAAATGAAGAGTTTTTGGTATTGTTGTGAAATGATAAGTCGATGTGACTTGTCCTGTTGCATACTTCCGATTTAGTATTGGTACTCTCAGACCTCGACTGAACTAGCTACTGAAGCAAATAAACCTTTTGCATTAGCACAAGAGGTTGAAGGTAGAGAAACTGAAATGACGCAACTCATGATGCTATTATTAAAGGTATAATGCCCAGTGACATTAGAAGTCCACCTAACAGGCTAACAGTAACAGAATCGGGCAAAAGGAGAATAATACAAGGAAAGGTGAGCACCATGATGCAAAAATAACATAAGGGGTGAAATAATTGTAAACCCAACTTATAAGAAATGGCTTCAGCCCCAAATTACGGCAGCCGTTTATAAAATTTGAAATTCTCTGGATATTGATAATGAGTGCAAATCCAAACAATATCTTCAATGGTAAGGCTTGTGGTATGGTATATAGAGTGGATAACTGTGCACATATATTCCTTGCATATAAGACTTGTTCTTTTCTTTGGCCACATAACATCCTCATGCTTATCAATCAGGACATTAATGCTGATGATGTTTCCTGAGCATGTTAATATTTTCTTTGGCAACCTTGGACAGCCATTATCAGTGTCATCATTTATTCTTTCAACCAGTGTTACTAATGGAAGCCAACTTACGTTATAATCAGTCATTGAACAAAAATTTACTTTAGTATTTACGTGTGCGCCTTAAGATAACTCTATACCTACATAATTCTTTTGCTTGCTAAATTTGATGATAAGTTGTTATAATTGTTTGGAATTTTGGTCGCTTTTCTAACAATGACAGAAAATAATTCGAAATATTTGAAAGATGAACTCATTAGGATTTATCATTCATGGGTAGAACCACTGTTTTTTCTTGTTTTACTTTGTTGGTCTTGTTTTAATTGTCTCAGTGAGTTTTGACCAAATTTTATAAATAAAGGTTGGCCTTCTGTCTATTTAATGAAGCCACAACATTGAAATTTATTTCTCTCTGACATGCATTGCCCAACTAAATGCCCAACTAAATCTGCTTCTTCTGTTCCTCTTTATGGTATACTAAATTTGTTTTCTTCTTGGAGAGAAGTCTGTGGGGAGAAATAGACTACCGTTTCAAAAAAAATGTGACATCCATATTAACAAATTTTTTGCCCGAAGGAGTATGAATACATTTGTAACCCTTTTTGTGTAGGAGAGTAACCAAGAAAGATGCATTTGGTTATTTTAGGTTCTAACTTACTTTGTAGCTGACGAGGAACATGAATAAAGCAAACACAACCATACACCCAAGGAAGAACTGAAAAAAAGTTAGAGGAAGAGGAAGAGGAAGAAAAAGAAGATAATACCTCAACTTGTGACTCTAAGTTTAGAACTTGAGAAGACATTCGATTGATAAGATATGATGAGGTAAGTATGACATTTCCCCAATATAGCTTTGGAACATTCATAGAAAACATTAAGGCCCTTGTAACTTCTAATAGATGTCGATTCTTTGTCTCAACAATTCCATTTTGTTGAATTGTATCAATACAAATTTTTTGGTAGATAATACAATGATTAGCAAAATAGGACCGAAGTCCTCAATAAACATACTCACCCCTATTATCGGAATGAATAGTTTGTACTTGAGTATGGAATTGGGTATGTACCATCTTGTAGAATGTCTGAAAACAAGAGAATACTTTATTTTTTTCTTTCAACAAGTAAACCAAATTGATATGAGAAAAATCATCAATAAATGTCACAAAATATCTACAACCCGACAAGCTAGCACCCTAGGAAGGTCCCCAAACATTAGTATGAAGAATGAATAAAAGGCGATGTATTTTTATTGGAACTAATACGAAATGGCATACGATGGTGTTTTGCAAGTTCACATACTTCACAACAAAATTGAAAGATCTTCAGCCTAGAAAACAAAGAAGAAAATATTTTTTGCAACAAAAGAAATGAAGTATGTCCTAATCTCCAATGGAGTAGCCAAATCTGCTCCTTAGAAGTATCACTTCTTTCTAACTTATGAGCTTGTATAATGATAACATCGTCTGACTCTTGAGAATTCAAAAGGTAAAGATTATCTCTCTCCTCACTGCTGCCAATAATCTTCCTTGTGAGAAGGTCCTGAAATACACAATGTGAAGGGAAAAATGTTACAGTACAGTTTAATTTCATGGTAATGCCATTGGCCCACTAATAGAAAGAAGATTGTTCAAAAGATTAGGAACGTGTAAAACATATGAGATAGATAGAGAGAAAGTGATTGGAATAGAACTTTTACCGGCTATAGATGATAAGGAACCATAAGATATTTTAACATGTTTTCCTCAACAAGCAGTACATGTTGAAAACAAAGTGGATAGTCCAATCATATGGCCAGAGGCACCAGAATCAATTGTCTAGGGGTAAGAAAAAATATTACATGATACACTCAATGTTGTAAGAAAGTTACCCGAATGGGTAAAAGAAGTGGATGCAGTGGTAGGTGTCCAGCTTCGATATAAGGTGACGTATATTCTCTACTTCCTCTTTAGTAAGAACCATTATATCTGTTGTAAAGGATGGAGCAAGACCAAGACCAGGTGAAGAAGTCTCCATTGCATCACTAAGATGGGCTCGAGACCCTCCTCTATTGCCTAGTCGTCCTTCTCTACCTCCAAACAGAGGACGACCACATAATCTCCATCAAGTCACTCTATTATATCTTGACTTGTGGAAATAATCACAATACAACTTATCTTTATCATCAGATGCAACATCATTTGCACGTCCTCTCTCAACTTTCTTACTTGCCAACCGACCATCTTGAGAAGCAAAAGTGGCATGTAATCATTGAATTCTCATCCTCCTACTTATCATAAAGTAGATCATCAGTCTTTGGTTCCTCAGTTTTTTCAATCAAATAACCCATCTTTACCTTACTCTTAACAACAACATAGCCGACTGCAACTAGATAAGGTAATTGTGGCCGTCAAGTTTCATTGTCTATAGGTTGGAATTTTCATCTTGAATCCCAATCTAACTTACAACATTTTTTGACTGCTTTTGAGAGACGTGCTGCGTTCCATCATGTTGAATCTGATTTCTACGTCTTTTTAAAGATCAGACACACGTCAAATAGTTGAAAAAGCTTAAAAAAACAACAAGAAACACAACTAATATATCAAACTTAGGTTTAATCAAACATGAAAATCACAAAAAAGGGTGAAATCACCGCCAGAGCACAAAATGTAACTATTGTTGAACAAAAAAATGTCTATCGCCCCTTTTGAAGCCATAAAACTCTAAAAAAAATTCAGATCACTTGGCAACCCTTGGGCATTCAAAATCGGCACCCATCATGCTTATTACAAACAACAAATCCCTCCAAAGAAAGGTTGAAAATTGCATATTTGAAAAAATTAACCTTATTTTCCCAAAAATAAAAAAAAAATCGGATGAAGCACCAAATAATGTCAAAAAAAGCTCGAAAAATCATAGATAAACTCTACTTATCAAGTTGACTAAGTTATTGATCTTTAATTTTTTTTTCTTTTTTGGTAGATAGACAAAAAAAATTGGACAAAAAAAATTGAGAAAGTGGGAAATGCTCCTTCTTGCATACCAAAAAATAAAGTTGGTTGTATTCCGTGTGTAGTTGGATCTGAGAATCATGAAACCTGCTTTGATACCATGTTGAATTAATGTAAAGAGAAAGAGAAAAAATAGAGAAGAGAAAAAGAAAAAAAAAGAAGAAAAGAAAAATGGTTGAGAAAAAGAGAAGAGAGTTAGGGTTTTTCATGATCATGAAAAAGTATCGTTTGTAATAGAGATACAAATAAAATGCTAAATAGCTTCTAACACATACAAACATATTAATAATCATGAAATTGGAATTCTTAATTGAGAATAATTCATGGAATAAGAGTGTTTGAACTTCAATGGAACTAATGAGTTCCATAGATTTGGAATTGTAATAGAGTAGTTTAACTGATGAGTTCCATCGGGATTCTTAAACGAGTTCTGTAGATTTGGAATTGTAATAGAGTAGTTTAACTGATGAACAGAAGATACCTCACAGTTACCATTTTGGTGTTTGGAGTTAATGATGTGTGGTGTAAGACTGGGGAGAATTCCTAAAAGTATTAAAGAGGATGAATGAAGTTGAGAAGTGCTTCTAAAGTGTTTATGTTTCTCTTTTTATTGTACAATTAATGAGTTTTTCAAAATGTTCCCCCCCCCCCCCCCCCCCCGTCTTTTATTGGGAGAATCTTCCCTTGCTATACATCTTCAAATTTTATCCGGATAAAAAATATGTAGAAGATTGTTGTTTGTGAAGTTACTTGCAAGTAGTAATTTTTCTGTGCCATATCATAAATCAATTTTCTGCTGGGGTTGCTGGTGATAAGTGGGCATGATAGCCGCACCCTTTATTTAAAAGTACTAAAATGCTGCTCCAGTAAACTGTTGCACATTGCGTGACAATTGACATTCAAAATCATGTTCACTTATAACTGAAACTAAATTCAGTGGATATCTAAGTTCATCAAGTACACAACAACCACAGCATCCAGGAATGATATTGTTTAGAGTCAACTACTTAAGTATTTGTAAATCGCCTTGTTTTTTCTGTTTTTATTCTACAAGTTCACCTGTGCATGTTATGAGATTATTTAGCTAACTTATGTAGATTCATTTCATTTGCTTTATAGGTTTTATGTTGCTCCAGCACCTGGAAGAATGGGTTATTTTGCAGCTGTTAAAAGGTGACCACACATTCTGTAATGTGGCAGGGAGTTTTTATTGAATGAACTCTGTTGTTTTGCAGGTTTCTCAAAGTAATGGCCATGGTGTGGGCTGGAAGCCAAGTTACTAAGCTTCTCAGAGCCGGAGGGTGAGCTGCTAAACTATAGTTTTGCATTCTTACTTTAGTAGCTTATTATGATTTTTCAAGTCTTCTCTATTTATGTCTTTGCCACTGCCCCACACATTTTTACTGGGAGGTGTCTTTTGTTATATTTTTGTTACTTAGGGCATGTTCAGTGTCATATTTGTTTTTGTTTTAATGATTAAAAAGGCAAGAAAGCGTAAAGAAAAAAGATGTTTGGTTATTTTTTTTTAATAAACATGTTGCCCATTTTTAAAAAATCAGAAATTTTCTTTTAATCAAAAACATGAAGACACTGGTCCCTTGCTATCTAATTAAAAGTTAAAACCAGTCTATATTTGTACTTTCCACTGAAACAGGGAAAAATTACAGCAAAGATAGTTAAGTCCTACGAGAGGGTAGTATTTAGACAATTCAATTGGGTTTGGACTTCGTTTTATTAGGAGCTACCTGTCCTTTTGGGCTAACGTAAATAGTTGTGTACCTACAAAAACCTATCTTTTCTTCCCTTTTACATAGTTACAGTTAGATTTCAAATCAATATGGACCATTACACATGCCTGTATCCTTGTCTTGTTAATTATCTCTAACCTAAAATTACTAAGAAATGGTTAAAAATTGTTATTTTCTCTCTCTCTCTCTGATTTAATAGAAAACGAAACTGACCCTTGTAGCTTCTGTTTTTTTGGTTGAAATTTTGATTACCACTACTTTTTTTTTTTGGAGAAATGAAACATCTGTCAACACTAAAAAAACCACCAAAGAGCTGAAAAAAATTCAAAATAAGTTATGGTTTAGATTTTGATGAATAGTCTCATTGTTGTAAGGAGGTCTCAAGCTAGGAAGCATGGATACGGGCATAGGTGTCGTATCTTATACGATACAGACACGGAGATACAGAAAAGATTTGACTAATAAAACTAATATAATATATTTTTTAGATAATTATAGAATTATAATATATTAAAAACGAAGTATATTTTATAACAATATTAATAATAAGATCTAACAAATATTATTTTTTGATTATAATTAAACATCCATTATTTTCATCAAACATCATTACTTCAATTAACATTCATAGTATATAAGTTACATAATAAAAAATATAGATAGCACACCCTCTTAATAGTTAACAGTCATTTTTTTAAAAAAAATTGTTGGTCTTGTCGTAATCGTGTCTGACTGAAACTGAGTTTACTATTCATGACACTTGTAGCCGTGTTTGACATTATCATGACACCACTGAGGAAGTATCATTACTTCCTAGGTTTGAAGTTCCTTATTTCTAGAGAAGAATTTCTATTGGTGTAGCATCTTCTAGTAATGTTGACCAAACTTTTTTTTTTTATAAATAAAATCATTACTATACACCACTTTGGTTTTTAGTTCAACCCTTGAAAATATTTTGCAACCATTAATATTTCTTTATGTATGTTGTGACGGGGTGTCGTGAGATATTTTGGGTGTCACTCAATATTTTGTGCTTCTCTATCGTGCTTCCTTACGCGACATGACCCATTGACCCAACTATTGGATCCATCGATACTTCGCAAATTTAAAAGAAGACATTCGTGATGCAATGACTTTGAATTTGACAGTTGGGATCCAACATAAAAAAAAATTATTTTTTGCTTTTTAACATGTCAATTATTTATAAATTTGTCGTTCATGATATCGGTAATGGGTTGACAAAGTCTTCATTTTTTTCCACCAAAAAACTATCAAACTCTCTAATATCTACTTCTCTTTGCAAAACAATCCCTTAATCTTAGAGCTTATTCATACAAAATTTTAATTAATGGTGTTTACATATTGAAACCTTCTTACATAAAAAAAAAGAGTGGAAGACTTGGATTGGTTTTTGGTGGGAGGATTTCTATATAGAGCTTTCAACAAAAAATTAGTACCTAGTTCGATTATATTGGATACCTGAGTTTGATTTAGTTGTTTATTTTAGTGAAAAAAAAGCTATATTTTCAATCCTAATTACAAATTTAGTACCTCTGTTTTGACGTTAAAATTGATAAAAACGCTTAGCAACTTGAATTTTTATCCCTTACATATTTTTCCCTCCCAAAACATTACATCACTCATTTATATAACATGTTCAATAATTTAATATTTGATTAATTTGTAATTTAATATAATTTTTATTTCAGACATTATCTATAAATGATAGTATATAGATGTTGAGAAAAATTTGTTAGATTATGTATTTTGAGAAAATTTTGTTGATATTTTTTTAAAAAATAATGGGTAAAAATAAATTTTAAATGATGTAATCAAGACATGATGGAAATAAAAATTATTATTTAATATAATGGGATCGATTTTTTAGGCACACTAGTATGTGTGTGTGTATATATATAACTCCACTTATGGCACCTTTAAGGCCCATTATGTCTGGTCTTCCCAAGTCCGCATGGGCTAGCACAGAAGGCAGGCTGTGGGCCTGTCCTAATCTACCTGGGCCTGGTCTGCCCATCCCGTTGACCAATTGACAGTCCGACAGATGGCCTACCAGTGGGCTGGTGACATTGATTAGTGACCTGCCATGGCCCAATGCCAACCCTTGTAACAAAATAAAAGTGATTTATATATTGCTAGAGACCAGGCATGCAGCTTGCTGGCTGCACTAGTGTGGAAAATGTGTTCATACTTCATATGACTTCCTATGTTTTGGCTACTTGAGACATTATTAAATGATGGATTTATTCTTGTCTGGATTCCAACTGAGTTTCTATGGAGAAAATCTCCTAATACTCCAGCAGAAAATAGTTCCTCCTATTATTGTAATTAGCAGCTAACATAAGTTTATGAACAGTTGTGACTTTGTAGTGGTGCTTCTCATGCAGGGCTCTAGCACTTGCACCTTTTGTCGACAAGGGATTATCGTGGTTCACTGTTAAGTTTAAGTTTGAGTCACAAGGGAAGGTATATGAACACTTAAATTCCCAAATTTTTTTGCCTATTTTCAACTTTAGTACGTTGTTGATCTCTGTTTCTTCAGGCTTTCATGGCGGTTGTTGGCTTTTGTTTTGGGTTGGCTCTCCTGCTATTTTTTGTCGTGACATTGATTTGGGCGTAAAGTTCATTTTCCACTCCGCTTGGTGCAGCTAATATGTTGATTATCAGTTTTTTTCCAGGCTTTTTTTTTTTTTTGAGATTTGGTTAGTTGTATCTGATGATTTATTCATCATTTGTACATCATATACTAAAGGCCAAGTAGATTTAACTGAATGCATTTTGTAAGGTGGTTGAGTTGTTTAAGTCTTTTGCCAGTCGTAGTAGAGCTAGAATGAAATTTTGCCCCCCCTCTCTCTGTGGATAGTTGTATTGTCTCATGGAGTCCTATTTGTTGGTGACTTAAAGAACATCTCATATCACGGGGTGGAAAGGAACTCCAGAGTATTTGAAGATAGATATAATGTGGTGCAAGGCTCAGGGGATTGAATATATTTTATCTTTTTGGACTTTTTTGGTCATCAAGAATTGAGGTAAGTTGGATAACTTTGTTGCTAAGAGATTGGATGTGTTCAGATTTTTCTTTTCTACTTTTGTTGCTAAGGGGCAAGGTGGTTTGGGTTGGACGACTAGTCAACTTTTTTTTTTTGGTCATTTTTTATACTGCCTTTTTATCAATGATCTTCCATTTTTTATCCAAAAAAAAAACCATTGGATGGGCTCGAAACCCCCCTCCAATCCCCAAATTAATCAGAAAAATAATGCCTCAAGGGTCAAGGGGGCAATTGGAAATTGAAGTTAAAAACATAGAGGTTAATCCTCATTAGGTAGACTTATACTAAGGTTGATTATGCAGGCATTGTTTGGAACAAATTCAGCATCTTCAAGCACACTCTAATTGCCTGGATGGCCTGATTTTATCCCTACATCGTGACTCATTGTGGCCTATGCATGCTTGAAGATGAAAGTTCCGAACATTTCTGTTTTCAGTGCAACTATGCACGGTAGATTTGAACTCAACTCTGTTCTAAATTTGGATATGGACGGGCTCCATTATCTTCAAAAGTTAGATTGCAAGTCACAGTGCTTCAAGCAACATTAGCATAATGCCGATAACACTGGTACCAAGAAATTAATTTTAGTCATAGGTCTTTAATTTCTTTGTGACCATTGATCGTGAAAATATAAAATACGAAACAACAATAAAACTAGACAACCATACACATTTTTATACAAGGGATTGTCAATTTCTTTTCGCACGGAGGTTCGACACATAAGCATTCAACAATTAACAAATTTAAAACGATACTACCATCCAACATGAAAAACCTTTTAGTTGGTTTGTTTACCAAAGAAGTCGGGAGGAAGGTTGAAATATGATGGTGTAAGACCATTCATGTCAGCTGGAGAATAAGAACGTCGGTTGGGATCGAATCAAGCTTGATCTCTCTCCCCCCTCAGTCGGGTAGAACATTTTTGTTTAAACAACCCAAACATTGCATCAACAAAGTATACAGCAGAGACTTCATCGTCTAGCTTTCTGCGACAATTATTTACATACCTGACAGTAATACAGGATTAAAGAAGATACTACAGACAGGTCTCTCAGATCCAAAGTTGCCTAACTGAGGATTTGGATCAGTTGCTGAATTGAAGTACGTGACCATATGTACTTGACATGGGTTTCAAATCAGCTCTGAAAATTGGGAAAGTGAAACAAACTTGGCATCTCCGTATCCTTTGCCCCACCAAGAGCCATGGCAGAGCCTTTGTTTTGGCCAGCATCTGATTAAGCCCACAAGGTTTTTGCCCCTGCTGCAATTTTTTCCTCAGTGAAGCAAGTGACTGCTTGCGTCGCATTATCCAATTTGCAATCAAAGGAGCTTTGAGCATTCAGCTGCTGCCCTACAAAGCCGAAGCTTGGTTAATTAGCTGAAAAATTACAGAGTCAACACATTCAGCTGACCCTTTGCAGAAAATCTTCCAGTGTCATAATCAGAATAACAAGGTCCAGGTGCTAACATATATTCCTGGTCCACAACATCAAAAACCTCTGTTACACAAAAATAAGCTACCATTGGCTCTCATTACCGCAGCAGCCCCGTCCATAAATCCACCCACTTATTGAATTGTAGCCAAAGTATCAAACATGCATACTATAAGTTTTTGTCACAATGCAGGTAATGGATAACGGGTTTTGGACCATTTTTTATACCCTTTTTACATATTTGCCTTAAAATAACTCAGACACGTTATAATAAGTAATGTGAATACAATTATTGCATTTCCTAGGACTGTGAAAAGTCAAGGCAAGGCGGGAGGTAGACCGAAATTAACTTTGAATCAAATGTGATTTAATAGAAAACGTGACCCTTGAAGGAACACAATGGAGAAATATGATGTATTTAGTTGTCTGACCCCAAAAAGATTGGGAGTCTTGGGACAAGACTTTATCGAGTCAAGTAGGGAATACAATAAGCTACTCAACTGGAATCATTAAATATTTACTGTACATGCATGGTTTTGAGCAAGTCCCTAGCATTTCCAGTACTCAGCAACACCCTTCAAGTCTTCAAGTTATATTTTTCAGCAAGCATGGTTAAAGCCCAGTTATTTTTCTTGATTGTTTTCTCATATTCAACTTAAACTTTTCACAATAGTAAGGGGGAAAGACAAGAGTAACAGAAAAAAGGAGCTACCTCTCTAGTCGCTCCGATTGCAAAAGAGAGTAATTCTGAAACACTTTTTTGGGGTGGGAAAAATTTGTTTGCTTGGTGGGCAAGAACTTCTTTCCTATTTCATCTGTGTATATTTGCAGACCGCAACCACTGCAGAAGGATTCCACATCTGATTCCTAGTAAAACAACCCAAGATCACATACAAGTTTGGAGATTCAATGCATGTTGATAATTTATCAACTCATTTTAGTTGATGAAACAGTTACCTTCATCATCAAGAGTCTAGATAGGTCTTCCAATGGATATGGATTAAGCTTGTAACCTCCGTAATTCACACAGCACACTGCCAATGCTTGAACCTTTTATATAATACACAATGAAGAAGCAAGAACACAGAGGTGATCAAAGACAGTTCTTTTTTACCAAAGCAGAGAGTGTCTGCAGAATGCTTGAGAAAAAGGCAGTGAAGATCTTGGTTCCAACAACCATGGAACAATTTGTAAAACAAGCAAATTAAGATTGAGAACTTAAGGTCCATAAATCACAAAGAAAAACAATACAATTGAAGTGCCAAACACTACAACACAATTTTAAAGGAAGATCAATGTCAATAGAATAAAAAGTACAAGAAATCAGGAAATCATGTAGCCAACCAATGACAACGATAAAAAACTACTAAGTTCAGATAAATTAGTTCCAGCTAAGAAACAAGACAAAGAAGAGGAAGGGCCACTCCTTTCCTTTTCTTTCTTTATCGTTCTTTTTTTCCCTTAGGTCTGTGCATGTGGGTTTATAAATATTTTTTTCATTTCTTTTGGGGGGAAAGGTCTGGAATTTTGGAGGATATAGGAGTCAAATTTCATTCAACGGCTCAGCTATCTAGAGTTAGTGAGACGGTGAGGTTCTCTCAAATTACAAGAGAAAAATATATACGATAAACAGAAAATAAAGGTTGTAGAGTGTGAGAGAAACATGACACACTCGCCTCCTTGGAGAACTCAAGCACAATGCATTTTTAAAGACAGAATGTACCACTTTAGATAAAAATAAAAACGCTAATAAAATGGAAACAACCTCACAGATGTAAGGTTCAATAATGCAATACTGCAGATAGGATGCCTCAGCCTCCGTAGTACAAATGAAGTGCTTGTAATTGCCCAAACGAAAGTATCTGTTGCAAAACATAAAGAGAAAAGCAAATATAACAGATGAAATTTTTTTGAGCTTGAGATAAGAAAATAGTCAAAAAAAAGAAGCAGCAGCAGCACATATAAAACTGCATGGTTCTGCTACCTTAAAACTTACGAAGATAGAGAAAACAGATTGGCAAAACTGTTACAAAAGCAGTACAATCTCTCTGTGACATTTCTGTTACCTTAAAACTCTCCGAGCAAAACACATTTCCTTTGACTTCATAACAAGAGAAGGAACACGACGGAACCACAAAGAAATTGACTCCCCCTGTGGATCAGGAAATACTAGATTTACTGATTTCAAGATATAGTACAGGGCACAAAACGAGAAAATGCACAAACTTAATTAACCACATTAGTGAATAGAGAGATAAACCATTGGTTGGCTGTCAGAACCAAGATGAAGAAGCACATAAAATGAACGAAATTCAGCTTCATTCTCATAAATGGAATGGGAAGTTCGATTTGCTTCATACAGGTTATATAAAGATGTCACAGCCTTTGTAAGTTGCTCCATGTTGAGGTGATGCATTGAAGATATATTTGAATTGCCACAACATCTTCGAAGCTTGTGGTGGGATATGACATGAAATTTAACCTGCATGATGAAATACAACAATGCTATTTCTTATATGTTCATGGCTCAAGTATTTAAAAGGGTGAGTTCCCTGGCTAGAAGTTTAAAAAAAAAAAGGCTTTATGCAACTACAAATTGCATGGTTCTTAAATTTGCATGCCCAAACACCATATAGAGATATCACAGTATGTACTGCAAAGAAAAAGTGAAGGAAACTAGAAGCTTGTCCTATAGCATCATCAGCATCATGTTATCCTGTCTTATTTTCGGACAGCTAGCTAGTTCATCAATATTTCATTAAGATATGATGCTGCTATTACTGTCTTATCAGCCTTTTATTAACATAAAGAAGTCTAAATGTATTTTATCAATTTCAAATTTGCTTCGAATGAGATGTAAATTGATTAATGGGGTCTACTTTGGATCAAAATATGTTATCAGGCCCTTAAAAGTGGCCAAAACTGCAAACTTTATTTTTGGATCCCTAGTTCTTGTTGAATTGGGAAAAGTCACCTCAGCAAGTGAAGAAAGGACATGGGACACACTTGCAATAGCTTATGAGGATAACTAGATAAGCTTTGAATTCTGTGATGCAACCTAACCTTAAGGGATGCGAACTGAAATACCCAAAATTCTTCTTCTGCCTATTCTCATCCTATTATCCATCTATTAAATTCATGTACCAAATTACAGTACACAGCCCAAAACAGCACCTAATTTCATCTCTGAAAACTATCCTACAATGAAGGCCTAACCAGCTCTAACTCATGTTCCAATCCATTGGCCTTTAGTTCAGTGTCTATGATTTAACATTTCTACCAGCCAAAAAATTTTCAGTGCATTTTTCTAAAATTTTTGCGGCCTATCACTTTAAAATATCACATAGTTTCAACCATTTTCAATCCCCAAAACCTGCAAACTCTCTTTAACCTTGTAATCTGTTCCCAAAAGTTTCCAATATCCATAACCCACCACAAAATCACATATAAGAAGCATTATTCCAAGTTCGTAGATGCTGTCTGACATTGGCAAATGTATGAAAAAAGCATAAACCATGCATCAAGTTTTTTGGTCCACCTTTGTTGGTTTAGTTCAACCATTTCTGTGAAAACATTCTAAGCCAGAAGTAGAAATAAGTTCTGCCCGTTACTAATATTTTTGAATATAAAAAGAAGAAAAAATGAAGTCAAAAAGAATATATTGTAAATAAAAGATTGAAAAAGTCAATAGACAACCATTAGTGGAATGGTAGATGGCAATAACACAAACTATTTTTAAAATTCCTACCATGTATGGTCAAGAAACTGTATGTGGTAAAAATAAGAGCAAGCTTTAATTCATCCACAAAATAGAATAAATAAAATAAAAGCAAGACCTCTGGAGGCAAAAAAGGAAAGTTTACATGCAATAAATATTAGATAGGCCTCAAAATACCTACAGTGGGAAATCAAACTTCAAGCAACCGCTTTAAGGTGCACGGATATTCAGTATGAATGCACAAAGGGTTTATGCACATGGTAAATGATAGTCACAAGTAAAATTGTAAATAGAATTACACGAGAAAACTAAATTTAATCCATGGTAGCATATAAAGAGGCAAAAGTTAACATCCCCAATTAAGAAAGATATATGAAAATGGGAAATAACTTGGTTGACTTAGACTTACTGGCTTTGTAGGAAAATAATGGATCACTTACAAGGGATCATTAAGTTATTATACTTAAAAAGCCAATGACAGCAATCAAAACTATAATGTTAACAAATGATAGGCATACCATTCTCTCATACAGCTGGATCACTTGACCACCCACGATGTTTTGCATACTAAGGTCTTGCCTTATGGACCTTGTCCTATCAAAGATGAAGTCATGAACTACTTCAAACGGATGTTCTGTGGAATCCCACAAGTTGGAAAGGTAGTTTAAAGTGTCTTCCAACACTGAGAGAGGCCGCACATTTGAAGCTTGGTCATGTTTTGCAGATATGGTTCTGCAAAACTAGTGAGAGATTACGAAGGGTGGAAGTGAGAGATTACAAAGATTTAACCAAATCATGCATCAAATGCAATCATTTCTAGCTATATATAGAAATAAAGGGGAATGGAATATAAGTGCACAGAAAATTACATTCGAAATTCAAGAAGCGAACAAGTTTTCAGACTTAGGACCAAATGAAATTTTAACCAAACCAAACTGAATAGTTCCCATGCCTTGCATTTGAAACTTTTTGATAATACCCTAGATAGCTGTAAAAAGAACCCTCAAAACAAATCCAAGATCGATATGGGTCCTTCGGTATCTGGTAGGTTTTCAGGGAGCCTACACAAGAAACCCAGATCGAAAAAAGGGATTATTACCTAATGGGTTTATTTAAGTTATGGGAACTTTTTTTGATGAGATTATTCTTTTGTAATGACACTGAACAAATCAACAATATAAAGCCAAAAAGGCAAAAATAATACAAAAAGAAGGATAAAGATAAAAGAACCTAACGCAGACAAGCACATGGATTCACAAAAAAATAACAGGCTTTTGTTTTCAAAGTAAAGATATTAGATATTGGTGGTCAACTCAGAGGAAGCTTTCAGAAAAATTACTGCAAAATACATGGACTGCCACGCAAGCGTTTGTCTCAAAATCACCTTTAACTTATGCGTTACTTTTATCCAACCAAAAAATGTGCTTTAACAGGTTTAAGGCAAAGCTAAGGGGAATTGTAGTGGTAAAAGTGTAAGGTGTGCCTACTCCACCTTTCAAGCATACGATTAATGAGATGAAACTGGATATGACCCTTGTTTGTAACACTTATAAAATGCTAAAACCCGAGTGACCCATTTGATAGAGTTTATACAAATGAATGCACAGCACACTCAAAGAAAGAAACTGTTAATCTAGCATAAATATCATTCTCAAAATATACCTTTTTAACAGCAAGGGTCGGAGACGATTTCCTGGGATTTCCATGTAATCTCTCGAACACAGCTAAATCTCTGAGACGCTCACGTTGCACCCTCTCCTCAACTGTTTTATGAAAAAATTTGAATTAAACGTTACAATTCAGGGCATAACAAGATATGACGATGCGTAACACAAATTCTTGGTACCTGGGCACATGAAAGGGCAAGTTCCGACTAAGGTTGGATGATTCGCTTGGTCATCGGCGGTGTCCCAATTGGTGATGTTGTTATCATTTGGGTTCGAATTGGGTTCTGAAGATCTAGTGGTGTGATTTGTGGGATTATTTGATTGAAATTTGCGGGAAGATTGGAAATGCAAAGATGAATCGGCGAAAGTGGAAGAGGAAGAAGATCGATGAGTGTTTCTTCTACCTCGCGTATACTTGGGTAGACTCCTTTCCGCCATGGTTGGGGCTGCCTCACAACCTACTGGTGCAGTGGTGCCTCGTCACTTGCTTACAGAAGAGTGTTAATCTGACCATCAATCCAACACAATATCATCAACCCGATCCGACCAATCATACTATTGATAAATATACATATTAAATAGGGTAAATATCACTCACACCCCTAATATTTGGTTTTATTACACAGACACCCCCTTCACATTTTAAAAACAACACTGAGACCCCAATAAGTGAACGACATTAACTGTATCATTAAAAAAACTATTTTACGCTTAATTAATTGATCAAATAAAATTCATGCGATTCTCAATTCATGCCCCATGGGTCAAAATCTATGCCCCTTGTCCAAGTCAACACTCTAGGACCCATGACCTAAAACCCACTATGCTCGAAGCCCCAATAATTAATCATCACCCCCCTTTTTTTCTCTTTCCTTGCGCCACCTTCAACCTTCTTTCAATCTTTCTCTGTCTCCCACACATAGTCATTTTAGGAGGAATTGTAGTGGTGGATGACTTTGAAACCCTAACTTGTGCGATGCAATTAACTCCCCTATGCTTGTCTTTTAGATTTGATGCAATGGTGTGTGAATTATTAGTGATGACATCAGATTTGACTATTAACAATTCTAATGCTGTTAGTTGGAGTTTGGTGTCATTTTTAAAATGTGAGGGGGTGTTCGTGTAATAAAATCTAATGCGGGGTGTGAGTTATATTTATCCAATTAAATAAATAAATAAAATTATTATTTATATATTAAATATTTTTTTTGATAAATATTGACACAAACGCAACACAAAATGACATGAAATAACCTAACACGAGTTTTCCTGTTACTTCCCACCGGAACACCGTTTATCAATGATTGGTTAACTCAAATTTAGTCGATGTTTGGTAAAGTCGTTGAAAATTATGTTTGTGTAATTCATTAATTAAAAAAGTTCTAAGTTTATGTTGCCCTTAATTTTGGTTTGCATAGTTTAAATGGTTAAATGAATTTGATTAAACTTTTAGATTTTTGTTTGTCATTCATTTGATATGAAATACGTGTGTGGATCGGTTCGATTTCTATTTATACAAATTCTGTTGTCAAACACTATTGAAATATGAATAATTTTAAATTTATGTGTTACTCTAATCTAAGTAACTCTCTGAAAGAACAAATATTTCATGTGTAGACCATCAATAATGTCATAAACTAATAATAATTGTTGTGAAATTACTAAATTAACTTAATACAAAAGAAATAATATAAAAGTTGAATTTGAGAAAATTTTGAAAATTTTCATTTTTCTCTTTCTTTCTAGTTTTATGTACTTTTCATTCATCCTAAGGAGTGCCTTTTACATGCAAACGAACAGAAGTTGAAAGATTGAGAATTCAACCTTTTCAATTGCACTATTAAACTGGTTTAGGAAAAAAAAACACTATTAAATATAAATACTATGAAGTAGTGAATAATATTGATATTTAATAGAGTACTTGAAAATTTGAATTTTTAACCTCTGTCTGTCTACTTCTTCTCCCTATAAAAGGAACTCCTCATGACGAATATGAAGTGTAGAAAATCAGAAAGAAAGAGAGGAATACAATTCCCTAAAATTTTCTCTGATTTAGTTTTTGTGTTAAACAATTCTATGTTTGTTGTAAAACAATATCACATGATGGATGATCACCATTATCCCTTCATCATTAATGCATGTCTTTCAACCATTACTCTCATGTCTTCAAAATCTCTACAAACACTTGTACAATTTCTTATAAAAGAGAGACTCTGGGAAGGCTATCGGTACACCAATTAGAATATAATATCTCTCTATTTCTCAGTGTTCTGTCTGTCTTTATTTGTTTTTGAATTAATCATTTGCACATAAATAATTTGCTAGTTTTATAACACGTTAAAGCTAATTAACCGAGTCATTGTCGAAAAATTTTCTATACTCGAAAGTTTTGTGATATGGCCAATCTTATAAATCTAGAGTTCTCTACTCTAGATATTTCTGGCAATAATTATCTATCATGAGCACTTGATGTCGAACTTTATTTTGATTTTGAAAACCTTAGAGATACCAACTAAAAACACTGTAACTCAAAAAGATAGCGCGAAAACACAGATGCTTCTTCGTCATCATATTCTCGAGGGGTTAAAAAATGAATATCTAATTATGAAAGATCCTTTGGTCATTTGAAAAAACTTGAAGGACAGGTTTGATCACAAAAAAATCATCATCTTTTTCAAAAGCTAGGCATGAGTGTTTCAACCTACAGTTTTAAGACTATTAAACTGTATGAGAATATAATTTAGCAATGCATAAAATAACGTCTAAATTGGAGTTGTGTGAATAACCCGTGACTAATGTTGACAAACTTGAGAAAATACTCTATATTTCATATATCAAATATTATACTATAACAACAATATAGACAACATGGTTTCAATACATACAATAGCCTCATTGCATGTCTCTAACTGAGTAGAATAATGAATTACTAATAAGGAACCATGAAGTTCGTCCAACTGGCCATCAAGCCTTCCCAATGCCACATTTTTTCGTGGTCAATGACAAGGTCGTGATTATGGCCGTGGAAAAAATAAAAACACTCATTTTCGTAAGGGTTATCATGAAGACCCGAAGTCCTTCACGTCAAATCAAAAAAAAAAAATGTCCCATACAACCAAAAGAGGAACAACCATCCACACTACCAGAAGTGGAATAACTAGAGTAAAGAAAATAAATAAAGTAGTTTATTGAATAAACTCTTTAAGAAGACTGAAGACGGTTATTACATATGTAGAATGAAAGGACATTAGTTGAGTAAAACACTATATGCCGAAATATTTGGAAAATCTCTATGAAAAATTCATTAAAGGAAAATAAAAATTTGTAGGAATAAAATGGAGAATATAGATTAAAATATTATCTTGTATTTTTTACAAATAATTTAAGTGTATGTCTGTAAGTTTTGTCTTTGTGTGATATTTGAAACATATTCATGTCTATTTATTTTATTAATAAAAAATATGTGTATTTTTCATATAGAGGCATGGATTATGGTAATTCATTAGTTAACTCCAAGGTAAAATATGAAGCTATATATATATATATATATATTGTGGGTAGTGCCATAACTCACCTAATTCTTCGTGACAAAAAACATTTATCTGAACTAACGTTATCTAAAACTAAGGTTAATACAATATCAAGTCCTGCAGACTTGATTGAAGGCTCTGGCAGAGAAAATATTATATTACCCAAAGGAACAAAACTCTTTATTGAAAATGCATTATACTCTAATAGACCTAGTAGAAATCTACTAAGTTTTAAATATATACAACATAATGGATATCACATTGAAATGATGAATGAGGATGACAAAGAGTACTTATACATCATTTTTATTGTATCATCCCGGAAGTATGTAATAGAAAAACTTTGTATTCTCTCTTATGGGTTGTACTATACCAGAATAAATTTTGTAGAATCAAATATTGTGATGTACCAAAAGTACTCTGATCCAAAGAATTTTATGTTTTGACATAATTGTCTTGGTCATCTAGGATCAATAATGATATGTATGATCATTAAGAATTCACATGGACATTCTCTAAAGAACCAAAATATTCTCTTACCAAGTGATTATCCATATTCTGCTTGTTCACATGGTAAACTGATTGTCAGACCATCCTCTTCAAAATTGATTTCTTAATCTCCTAATTTTTTACAACGAATTTAGGGAGATATATGTGGGCCAATACACCTTTTTGACCGAGTCATTTTGTTATTTCATGATTTTAGTATATGCATCAAAAAGATGGTCGCATGTGTATCTATTTTTTATATGAAAAGTCATATGTGCAAGGCTTTTTGCTCAAATAATCCAATTGCAAGCATAATTCCTAGATTATCTAATAAAGACAATTCATATTGATAATGTTAGTGAGTTTACATCTCCGACATTCAATAACTATTGCATGTCAGTAGGAATGTATATTGAGTATCCAGTTACACATACTCATATACAGAATGGTCTATATAAGTCTTTTATTAAACATATTCAATTGATAGCTCAACCCATACTCATGAAGACGAAATTACCTACTCCTGCCTGGGAACATGTTGTATTGTATGCAACAGCTTTAATTCATGTTCAACCAACTGCATATCATACATATTTACCAACATAACTTGTTCATGATCAACATCCGAATCTTTCTCATTTACGGGTTTTTGATTGTGTTGTATATGTTTAAATTCCACCACCAAAATGGGCCTACAACGTTGACTTGGTATTTTTGTTAGATTTGACTATTCTTCAATACTTAGATACCTTGAACCTTTAGCTGGAAATATATTTAAAGCATTTTTGCAGATTGTCATCTTGATGAATCAATTTTTCCACCATTAGGGGGGACAATAAAAAATCCGAATAACAACATGAATTTATTTGGAATGTTCCAGCGTTATCTTATTTTATTCACTGAACAAATCAATGTGAACTGAAAGTTTAAAGGATCATTCATTTGCAGGATATTGCAAATAATTTACCTGATACATTCATCGACACAAATAAAGTAACAAAGTCATATCTACCAGTTGCAAATGCACCAACAATAATTGATATCATTGTAGGACCATTTGGTAGAACTACTGCAAATGAGTCTAAGCACGTCTAAAGTGTGGTAGACTTGTCAATGTAAAAGATATTATCCCTAGAAAAAGAAGAGGACAAGAGAAAGTAAATAAAAAAGTTAATGCTCAGAAGAGAATACCAAACCAGAATTTGTGCTCTTGAAGAGAGTCATCCCATAAAACAATTACCTCCTCTAAAAACTCAGTTAATTCTTGAAGAGTCTCAAATACCTCTAGAAAAGGCTCAAATACCTGAGAATGATGTTATCTTTATGAACTATATGTACAATAGAAAAAGATGGGATCAAAAAAATTATGGATCACATATTTTCATTTGCTATAGCTTTTGATATTTCAAGGGACAGTGAGAAGCCAAAACCTGACCAAAATAGAAAGAAGCGATTCAGGCAGAGTTAAACCACTAAAAAAACGCAGTGCAATTGGACCTGTAGTCCAAACACTGCAAGATATTGAACCTATTAGATATAAATGGGTGTCCTTGAGAAAATGAAATGAGAAAAATAAAATTGTATGATATAAGGCACGACTTGTGGCACAAGGTTTTTCATAAAGACCTGTTATTAATTATGAGTAGACGTATTCTCCAGTAATAGACACTGTCACTTTTAGATTTTTGACAGATCTTGCAGTCTTTGAAAGACTGAATATGCATTTAATGGACGTTTGTATTATGTAAAAATCTCTGAAGGATTCAAAATGCCAGAAACATATAATTTATAGCCCCAAAGGTTGTATTCTATTAATCAATGATCGTTGTATGGACAAATGTGGTATAATCACCTTAGTGAATATCTTTTAAAAGATGGATATATCAATGATTTCATATGTCCATATATTTTTATTAAAAGATCTAACATTGAATTTGTTATTATTTTTGTATATGTTTATGATTTAAATCTAAAGAACTCACGAAAATAATAAATATTTAAAAAGTGAGTTTTAAATGAAAGATTTTGAGCAAACAAAATTATTGAACATTTATCCAATGAAATTTTTGTTCATCAATCAACATATATAGAAAAGGTCTTGAAACAATTCTACATGGATAAATCTCATCCACTGAGTTTATCAATGGTCGTCGGATCATTAGATACAAAGAAGGTAAAAAAATTTTGGTCTAGAAGCGTTATATCTTAGTGCAATTAGTACACTAATGTATCTAGCAAACTATATGAGACCAGACATATCATTTACGGTTAACTTAGTAACAAGATACAACTCAGTACTAACTCGAAGGTATTGGAATGGGATCAATGTATTGTGGTATTTCCGTGGGATGTTGGATATGAGGTTATTCTATGCAAATGACTAAAGTTCACAGTTAGTTAGATATGCAGAAGTTGGTTAAATTTCTAATTCACACAAGACTTGATCACAAACTAGATATGTATTTTTTTATAGTGGTACGACAATATTATAAAAATCGGCTAGGCAAACAATAGTTTCTATATCATCCAATTACTCTGAAATATTAGTACTTGAAACACTTAAATTATGTACCTGCAATACATAAAGTAATTTGTATAATTGTGTACCTACAATAGATAAAAAATAAATAAATAAATGAATCATGCCCTTCAAAAACATGAAAAATTCTAGTACCTGGAGTACATAGAAACTTTATAATGCTAGAAAAAGTAAATAAATTGCATATCTGGAGTTTGTTAATTATTATGATGCTAAACGATCACAATTTAATCTCTAGTGCCCGGAGATCAAATGACTGATTACAAAATATATAGCTTCAAGATTGTAAATTATTAAATGCTGCTAATGCATAAAATCGTGCCAATAGCACATGAAATATTAATTGATATCGATTTTTTTTTTATTATTTTCATGCATATTTATATATTTTTAACATAATTTATTCATACTTATGGGTTTATCCGAGGTGGTTAACCCCACCTCGAAAGAGTTTAGGATCACATCTACCTTGTTTTCTTTCTTAATATCTTCAAAATATATATTAGATGTTGATCTATATGTATACCATATATGGGTGCTCACAATATGAGATATGAATGCTGAAAATAGTTATTTAAAAAAAAAGTTAAAAAGTATTTGAGTCAAAATATAGTTATGGAAACTATTAGAAAAAAATTATGGGAAGTTAACAAGAACATTTAAATCTTGAAAGGATATAAGTGTAATTATATATGGATAAAAAGTGTCGCTAGCAAATGAGAAAAATTAGAAGACATAATTGAGTTACTATGCATAGCATTTTGTATTAGGGCAGTAAAATATTTAATTGAGTTAATATGTATGTTACTATGCAATGGAGTCCATATTTTTTAATAATTAGAAGTGTATGTTTCTAAAATTTTATAAAAGAGAAGAAGATTGAAATTTTGTTTTAAATTTAGAAAGATCCCCTTAGATTTACACATATTATATAAATATTTGTTAAAATTACACAATAATCTTGAAAGTTCATAAAAATACTCTAATATGTTAATAAATGTGTCTAATAGTTAGAAAATATTTCTGAAACTATGTACTAATCCTAAAAAAGTTATGAGATATTTTTATAAATTAAAAAATGACCCCTAATTGCTAGACGAAGTTTTTAAAAATTATAGAATTGCCCAAAAAGTTAATAAAACTAAAAAAAAAAGGGGCTAACATAAGTTGTTAGGCCTATAGGGGCGTGCTCCTTGGTGTTGTAAACAACTCTCATGATTTTGAAAATTATATACTCTGATGATATAAGTAAATATTTGATATTTTTAAAATATTAAACCACTAGAAATGGAATAATAACGGCAAAGAAAAGAAGGAAAAGAGTTTGCTGAATAAATCCTATAAGAAAAAAATGAAAACGGTTGTTACAAGCATAATAAAAGGGCACTAGTCATGTACTTGTCATACACTGAAATATTTGATAGATTTTTATCAAATATCCATCAAAGAAAAAAGAAAGTTAATAGAGACAAATTTTGGCGAGGGGACATCACGTACAACCCTACTCGATTATCCTTCAGATTTTACCCATCTAGATGTCTCTACTTCTTTGTGAACTTGAATGGCAATGAAATGGAAAATATAGATTAAGAATATCACCTTGTAATTTCTAAAAGTAATAATTTGGGTGTATGTCTTTTAATTTTAACTATGTGTATTATGTAGTATTTTCTTAGTGTAATAGTTTGAATATATTCATGTCCATGTATCTGAAAGAGGCACGGATCATGTTGGCTAGAGACTCGTCTTGATAATGTGTTGTAAAATTAATAAATTTATTGAACATAAAATAACTAACAAAAATTGAATAAGAGAAAATTTTGGAGAATTGTATTACTCTATTTCTTTTTGGGTTTTTGTACTCCTCATTCGTCACGAGGAGTGCCTTTTATAAGTAAACGTGTAGAAGCTGAAAGGCTAAGAAATCATCTTTTCAACTGCCCTATTAAATATGTAACATCTCAAAATGCACGTTGGAAGAGATTAATTGTCTATACATTATCTAACTATGAGAGCATCTAAAATAATCATTTAAATAAAACAAACCATTCAATATCCAAACACTAACTTGATAAACTCCCAAAAGAACATAAACAAATTCTTAGTTTTACAACTAAACCAAAATAATTATTCTCCATCCCTTAACTAAAGTAAAATACCCATAATATGAATATTAAATCATCGTTTAATACTCAAAACTAAATAGAAAATCTCTAAATCTCCATATCTGGATCCACATCTGCATCCCACTCCACTTGCTTATCTAGCTCAAGATCTTCCTTAAAATTGAAATATGAAAAATGTTAAAAAGCTCAGAAAAAAAACTCTCTCAAACCCAACAAAGTATTGAAAACATGAAATAGGTACGTCTCACTTTGCAAAATAACATAAATAATTTTGAATTAAAACAATGACAATTGATAAGATATCAGATTTATTGTAAATGCAATAAAATTCATGAATAAATAAGATCAGTTCTCACGCCATATATATAAACACAATCAACATATATCTCATGTATATTTGTAGGTTGGCTAACATAAATCCATACATCAAGAATATCCTGACCCCCCTACACCCAATCAACAATACAATCCTCGCAAAGATGACTCATTTTCAAGAAGTGTGTATACCAACACATCGACATTAACATAACTTCCCAATAATAGTATACTAGCCCTCCGCCTTAATTACTATAAGCGAATAGTGGTTTGGTCCTCGCAAGACACCAACTTCATTACTAATGTTAGAAAACCTTCAAATCCCTCAAGGTAAGAAACTCATCTACACCCCTCTATGATATCCGATTGACTTTAAGCCACATTAATCACACCCACCCTACAAGAGATACTTTCCACAAATTTTTCATAAAATCCAACAACAATCAAGAATCATGATTTCATAACATTTCAAAAGGAATAACTCGAGAAAACATCCAAGAGATCTTCAATAAACATATTTACATTAGGGTTTTAGAAATCAAGAACATGTGAGTTTTAATATAAAACATGGATAAGTGAGGTTATAACTCAAGAACTATGATTTTTCGATAAGGAATACATGAATCTTGAATAGAAATTATTTATATTCAAGCAACGATTCACATTATTGAAAAAAATTCCCAATTATTGTCTATCTAACATATATATAAAGATTGAAAGCATATAAATAATATTCTTAACCTTAATCTTGAATTTGAGAAAGAAATCGTATCTTTTAGTCCATAAATTGCGTGATTCTACGTATTTGATGCGATCTACATGTGTTAATCCTTGCGTTTTATCTCTTTCTTCCTCTCTTTCTTGTTCTTAGTGTTTCCTATGCTTGTTAGGAGTGAAAAGTAGGTAAAAGGACGTCAACATGGGGCCCTAAGGTATTTATAGGGGTGAAAAATGGAAAAAAACCCTAAAAACTGACCAGGGCGTTTTTTAGTGAAATGTCTAAATGGTCGAATGCCACCAAGTCACCAACTCTTTGCTTTGCACAATTTCACTTTCTAGTCAGGCATTCGAATGCTGGGGTTGGCGCTCAAATGCTCCCAACTCACTGGTTCTGCTTTATTCTGCCAAGAATGTAGAATTTCATTTTTTGGATTGGCGTCCGAACGCCGATGAATTTTTGTTCATACTTTCAGCTCAAGTTTGACATAATTAGAAGCCGATTTATGAAAATTCTATGCAATACACTTTTGTAGACTTTAAAGTCTAGTTTATACTGTTCAAAAATCATATCAATCGGAGTTTGAAATAAAAAATTATAGACAAAATATTAAGATAATATCAAATTTCTTCCTATCCGAATTCTCTCCAATATACATTTTAGCTTCGAAATACTTTTAAATTTATAATACACCTCATATTACCTCTATCAAGGTTTCTCAATCTTACGGATCTATTTTTAATGTTATTTTTCTCTAAATATGTTTAAAACTTAACTAATCTTATTTTTTCTGAGAATGACCATACCAAAACTTCAATCTTTCCAACATATTTACACTATTCTACAATTACCACCTAAATAGTTTATTCTTTCTTAATTCTTCTTACATCAACACAATACATGATAATTTAATATAACTTAAAATAATTTCATGGGGCTTACAAAATACAAATACTATTCACAACTTTTCATGCACAGTAATATATCATATTCATTACTATTTGACATATGCATCACTATTTTGGATTATGTGTCACTATTTATGTGTAGTTAACATTATTCATGCACAGTTATCATCTACAATATGCATTTACAACAATAATGTGCTTTAGAAACTTAATGTCTTTACAATTTTCTTCTATCCTCCCACCATGTGCCAAACATATGTCAAGTTCAGTGGTACACACGTGAAAAATTATTTAACTTTCTTTTTAAAGAAAAACTAACACAAAAATCTGTTTTAGTTGGATTCTAGAGTTTTTTGGAGGCCGGTTTCTGCTCAATAGGATTCTTAAAAAAATCCACTTGCTAATTTTCTTTTGGATTAAGTGTCTGTTGAAAGGTTAAAGCAATAGACATAACTACCGCCTTTAAAAATTACAAAAATGACGATAATGTCATCACCTAATTAAAATATATATTCTAAAAAGTTAAATCATCATAATGTACATTTTTCTCCATAAATACAGATCGTCGAACATGTACACTAAAAAAATATATAAATTGTTAGACTAATACATTAAAATAATATAATGTACTTTCTTCTATATAAACAAAGATCTTTAGATAGGTACAGTAAAACAAATGTCGTTAGACAGGTGCGCTAAAACACATTTCATCAGACAGATACACTAAAATACAGATTGTTAGAAAGGTACGCTAAAATATAGATCGTCATACAGGTATATTAAAACACAGATTATCAAATAGAAACCCTAAAAGTTAACCAACTATTATCAAACCTTCAAATTCAAGGGCTCAAAAAATCATAACAATCGGTCAAAAACCCATAAAAATTACTCCACTATATTCAAACCTTAAACCGAGCTCATTATAAGCAAAATCAATCTTTCTTTACTCCTTCAAACACCCATTTGTACTCATTTCATAATTTTGCCTTTTTCTCGGCAGTGAAATCATTTACAACATTAGATGTTCGACGAACATGATCGAAGATGACTGCACTTCGAACATGATTCCACAACCCAACGTGGACAACAAAACTTTGATTTAGATCATAGAGTATCTCAAGAAGCACGCATATTCAACAATTTCGAAGAAAAATATGAACAAGCTTGATTCCAATTTTGTCAAGAATGAACATAGATCGTTAGGTTGAAAATTATATGATGAGGAAAAAATGGGAAATGAAAATACAGTAACTGCCCTACCCCTTACTATTCGCATCAACATAGAGACTACATGTAAGTTTTTTCAAAATATGGACCCTAGCCTACTTAACTATTCTTTTTTAAGGTCAGTTGGGTTGGCCCAACTAAACGACAATATTTTATGGAAAGAAAAATGTCGTTTGATAACTATTTCTCAAATGAGGGACCCTAGCCTACTTAACTATTCTTTTTTTAGGTCAGTTGGGTTGGCCTAACTAAACGACAATATTTTATGGAAAGAAAAATGTCGTTTGATAACTATTTCTCAAATGAGGGACCCTAGCCTACTTAACTATTCTTTTTTTAGGTCAGTTGGGTTGGCCCAACTAAACGACAATATTTTATGGAAAGAAAAATGTCGTTTGATAACTATTTCTCAAATTGTTTTGAAAGATTTTTTTTTTTTGTTACGAAATTGTTCCCAAATCAATAAACTGAAGAATTAAAATTAGACATCTAGCCCTTGTTTTACATGAACCTGTAAATTTATTCAAAGACACATGAGTTTGAATAGCTTTCGAATGGCTAAGCTCCCAAAATTTTGTTTCGAGGGCATGATCGCCAAGTACGCCTCTGTTTTTTCGCTGGGTTTTGCCAAGTACGCCTTGTATAATAAACATATTGAGAACCCAAATATAGAAGCAATAAAAGCAGTTGTGCACATAATTCTTGAACCTTGTAGTAGCCCAAAGAATATTGGCATCCGTTTTTTCTTTCAAAGCTCTTTCAATCACTTGCTCTATAAACTCATGCTACAATGATAGCTCTGGATGCAGACGATCACCCATGAGTCATATGTATCGAGAAACACTAGATTCTCCTAATTTACTCATTGGATGTTGAGGAGTGTTTGATATTTATGCATCTTCAGTCCCTATTCTTTTATACTCTCGTTATATTCTACAAGTTGTTCGAATAACTCTTAACCATCACTTGCTTAAAAAAGAAACAACAGTTGTATATGGAACATAAAACATTGTATGACATTATTTATAGATTACAACAATGTTTTGCACAGAGTATCTTCCGAATGACATGATTCCAAATCCTCCTTCATTTTTCTTTTTGCTTTTTTTTTCCTGCTCAAAAACTTGTTTAAAGAAAATCTTTTCCTGCGAGCAACGTAATGGAAAATGTCGCATAAACAATGGCATGATTGTCAGAGTGCCAAATAAAGGCTAAGTACATCTTTTTTTTTTTTCTGCACACTTGCGCGTGTGTTGTGAAGAGCATATAAATAAGTATGATAATTGAGCTAAGCTACTTTGATTCAGCTTGGATTTGACTCATCTCAGCTCAGATAAGATTCGACTCAAGCTCAACTCGTATACTAAACAAACCAAGTTTGGACAATTTTTTAAGTTTATTTAAAAAACAAATATAAAAGACCTAACTTAGACTTACAAAACTTGACTTATTTATATGAAAAATTATCAAGTTAATCAGGCTCGACTCATTTTCTAAGCAAGCCAAAATTAAATAATTTATTAAACTCGTTTGAAAAAACAAGCTCGACTCTGACTCAAAACTCTGGCTTGATTATCAGCCCAACACATAAGGGATGCAACTTATACAACCAAGCATTATGAAGCACATACAAAAGAAGAGCAAGGATGATGCATCAACAATTTCGTTAAGTTTGCTTATTTCGAACTAATGAGACTCGTAATGATGCAAAATAACTATCGTAAAGAAAAAAAGAAGGCATCAAAATGTATCCACCAAAGTTTTTCTAAAAGAAAATTACAAGCAGAAGTCCAACAATATTGAAGAACTGGCCAGAACCAGTTCTACCATGGTACTCTGGTTCTCCTCTTGATTATGTCATGAGCTTGAAGGTGTTGAAAACAAACTGCAAAATTCACCTGCTTTAATTAAGCAGTCTCGAAGAGACAATTTGCCCAGTATTGTTCTTGCTTATTGATAATCTGTCTGAAATATAAATGTCAATGCATCGGACGAGGAGTAGTGCAAGCAAGATATGGTCAGTATCTAAAGCACCATTGCCGCAGCATAATTGTTGTTCAAATTTACAAAAATTCATATCATAATACCTACACAGCTTAAACTTTCTGCTTTTGAAAAGAATAATTATCAATCGAACAACAATCATATATTGTAGTTTCTGAGCATGCCCAAGTGAAATTTACTCTGCATGTACAAAACGTTATATCTGTTGCAGCCCACCTAACTGAAGCGGTAGTCGTCAACTTGGTCATGCGTTACTAATATATCTTCTGGGAGCCATTTACGGCCAGCAATTAAGGCTAATGGCCTGGATTCTAGTAGGCACAACAAAGCACTGTTTCTCTCTCTCTCTCCCCCCCTCCACACAATTATAGAGTGGAGGACGCTGTGGATTTGCCTACCTTGTCATCCCGAGAGGATGGAGGTGGCAATGATGAAGATGAGACCACTGCATGATAAGATGATGATGCAAGTTGAGCGACTGCTGGAACAGCACCACCTACACAATGCCAAGCAAATGCACAGGCATGTTACAAGTCCAGCCAATACCATAGCAACATGATCAGCCATTACAAAAGCATAACACTCGAAGTTAGTAGAAAGAACAATATCCCAACATGCAAATGAGTGCCAACTACAGCAAGTATCTCAGTCTGCATTTGAGTGCCATGATCTTTCAATTGTTGTTACCCACAACGAATGCAAACCCGGGACTAAAAACCTGAATACACTACACCATTTTTTTTTTTTGGGGGGGAGGGGGGGAAGGAGAGGGGGACTTGAACCTTTGATCTCAAGAAAACAAAGTCTTCACAAGGTAAGGAGTACCATTGGACCAAAAGTCCGTTGGTTGAATACACTACACCATTGCTTCCCCATATCGCTCTGATTTAATTTGGTTCAGTCTGGCCAAAACAACTGTCAATAGTGAACTGGTAAAAACCTATAGAATAAATGCCAACACTCGGGAAACATCGAGTAGAGGAAACAGTAATTTCCCATTCCAAATCTCAAAAATGATAGAGGAGCTTTAAAAACCACTATACCAATGCCCAAGAGGCAACTAGAAACTAGTAATCAATCTGAAACAGAATTCACACTCCAACACATCAAAAGATCATTCATAAGAACACTAGAACCAAACAGTAATTGACAAAGCATCTGTCAACAAGAACTTGTCCCAGGCACTACAGGACAAAGGAAGACAAACTCTGAAAAGGAAAACATGTTGAAAACGCAGCCTACAGATGGCACACAGGCAGGAAATAATATAATTAATTCTTCCCCTTCCATACTAAGATATATGAGGAAAGATCACATGTTTCCTTGTTCTTTCAAACATGTCACTGATCTCAAACCTTTTAAAGGAAATGATATATCTAATCTGATAATTTTTTGACACTTGGCAGACAAATCATATTATGCAAAGTGACAGTTCTTGTATCAAGGAGCTAGAAAACGGGAAGCTATGACCTTAACAGTGAATAACAAAGGGATCATGGTAATGAGTCCAAAATTCTATCGAGGGATAGAACTAAAATACACTTAATGACCTCAACAGAAAAGTACAAAATTGGGACCATTAATCCAGTTGTGCTTGAAGTTTTGTAACTAGCTAAAATATTTAAGAAAAAGGGCACAGCTTTTGCCGTAAAGGAATTATAATACCAGAAAGCATGCAAAAATCACAAAAGACACATTAGACAAATCATCTTTCCACTGCAGCTTATTCCAACGCTTGATCCCACACAGAATGGAAGGGCAGCAAATGGCCAACTACAAAGTTAGATGGAATTGACCAGAAGTTCCCACCCATCCTCATATACCTTAATATCACCACCCTCCTACAACTTGCAATTGGCATTTGGTGGTTTGTCCAAACAACACAAAGCTACCGAGCACACATATATGCACGGTATGCACCACGAATCCATATTTCTGAGGTTGATGGACTCTTTCACAAAGACCAATTATATCTAATCTAGGTTAGAAGAATGCTTGATCTCTTGCTAATAGATTAAGGTTCATAACTTAGTGCATTGCATGAGATACATGTAACATTTTTCAATTTTAATAATTAATGCAGCTAGAGAATATTTCCATAATTTATAACCATTAAGAAATACTAACCATCAACAATAGAACAAAGTTGGTTTCACAAAAATAACTAATTAATACCGATTATAAACATAATTAATATTGATTAAGAGAGTCAAGACAAGAAAATTGAATAAACATATTCCATACAATTTATAGGTTGTTTCAGTCAAACATAGTCAGAAATAATCATGGGTGCCTTAAATTTATTGATTAGTTGCATTACTCTTGTTAAATTAACTCTTTTAACTTTTTCACAAGAAAAAAAAAATCCCAGGGTTGCACAGCTTGCACAAAAAAGAAAATATGTAAAAATCCTCTGGAATATGATTCTTACCTTTGGAGAGAAATGTTCAAAAAATAACGTTAATTAGAGATTATTGCCATTGTCACAAAATACTGCAGGATTTAACTGCAGGATTTATTGGTACCTAGTACACTTCGAAACAACTAGAGTGTGAAGTGATAACCGAAGTGTGACATGGCAGCCTCGGAAGATTATGATCATCAACATGTCTTTCAGTGCAAATTATGCGTCCAAAAAAACGCATGTATCTCGTTCACTTCATTTCTTAGGACGTGTATGAAGAAGACATTTCTTTGACATTGAGGAACATGCTAAAGAATGTGTTCTTGTCACAAAAAATTTGTAAAACTTCTACAAGAAAGAAGTGTGTTTATTATCTGTATGGCTCGAAACACACAAAATTTCTCATGAATAATTTTGGCCTGAACATTAACTTGTAGTCACATCCTTCTAAACAGCATTCTAGAAACAAGGAAGGATATCTGGCACAGAGATTCTATGCAGGGAAATGAATTTAACTATTCGAAAACTACTCCTATAACAACCCACTCTTTCTACAATTTCTCTGGAAGAGTTCTCTTTTTATGGCATGGGGAAGGTGAGGGGAGGGGAAGCTGGGATATCTATTGCAATTTTGTTATTCAATAAAGATATTAATAGAATGAGCTAAAAAGGGGCATAATGGCTTTAGTGTAAAGGCATCCATTAGGATCATAGTTCCACAGAACTCACTATGCTTAGTTTCCCCAACAATATTGAATGATTGATTGGGCAAGGAGAGCAAAAAGGGAGTACTGTAACTAGAGAGTACACATAAGTAAAAGTATACAGCAAATATAGCTACTCTATTGAGAAAAGTCTAACCTGCCAACCCTGCACAAGCTGAAGAGAAAACTATCACAGGTGGAGCCTGCATCCATAAAAATATGTCAGAAAGGGACACCACCATCACCACTAGTAACAACAACAAAGTGAACACAAATAAGGACACCTCTATGTACTTTAAAAGCTTCTTCAAACTTCAACAGCATAGCATGTCAAAGAATGAGTCATACCAAAGCACATATCACAAGATCTCGACCTAGCACTATATAACCAATTAACATACAGACACCTGAGGGATAAGAAGGGAAGCCAATTTCAACCAACAAACAATTCTTAAATTCTTTTGGAGGCAAACTTGTTCTTCGGACTGAATGTCAGATGAAATTGGGAAAAACTAATGATGGCACTCTGGAATAGACTAAATGACCACCACTCACCCTATGCTAATTTTTTTGTTTCTGGTTCACCTTTTTTATGACAATATCTTCCAACTCATATTCGTTCATTTCCAACTATACATAAGTGCCCTAATCAAAATCTACCACTTTTTTTGTGAAGACAACTATCACTACTTGGTATTCAAGTTTGTCACAGCACCCCAATATGTCAAAATTGACATATTATGACAATCACATTAAATTATAATTAAGCTTAGTATGTTAGATGATGCATATTGAAAGAGAAAAAACCGATACACGTGATAGGAGAATCACATCATGGAGACAGAGAGAGAGGGGATTAGAATTGTAATAAATAGGTATGTACATTTTCTGGCATGGTAACTCAAAGGAGGCTTTCACAAACCTGTCTGAAAGCGCGATTGAAAAGAAGGAAGCAATGGGGAACCATATGAGGTTCTACACAAGTGGACTGGTTTCAAGGCAATATGTCATAGGTTCGAGTCCGAAAATCAATCACTTCAAACTGGAGGGAAGGCTGCCTACCACTCACTTCTCCAAGACCCTGCTGTATGCAGGAGTTTTTAAAGGTGTTGTATTCCCTAGTCTACATAACAATGCTCTGCACTGGTAGTTATCAAATTATAAAGATAAGAACATTTCGCAGGGCTCCATTAAGCAAGGATGTTGTATTACTTTCACAGAAAGGCATTCTTGCGATCCTAAGGCTACCACTAAAGTCATGTTTTCCACAACTTGAGACATAAATTGGACCAACATAAAGAGGAGGAAAGTTTACCTAAAGGATGCCTTGGCCAATGTAAAAATAGGCTTAAAGATAATACCTAAAACCTTAAAAGCTTACTCTACACAATTTCTAGTGACGTTTTTCTTAAATTTCCTGGAAGCAAACTACTTCAAATCAAGCAAGATCCAACCTAGATCACATAGAGCAGGTGCAGGGCGAGAGCGGGAACACAAAAGTGAATTTTTTAAAAAAATTCTTAGAGCTGGAGCGCCTTGAAAGCATTATACTATATACATACATACATGTTTACATATATAAAAATTATTAAAAATACACTTTAAAAATTAAATTGTATATACAACTATATGATAAATTATTAATTTTTTTTAACTATTGATTTGGATTTTGAATCCCGCATAAAAATAATAAAGTGAATAATCAAACAAAAAGTCTCAAGGCATTTCAATGCCTTGTTCCACATCAACAAGTGTTGAGAAATCCACAACCACAAAGGCCTATATAAGGTGTTTAGCTCCTCAGTTGAATTTACAATGAGCCTAGGTGCAGCCATTAGCTGTAAAGCACCATATGAGTACAGCTGGAGGCAATAAAATATTTTGTTTGATTGGGACTGAGCCGGGAGTTTATAGCCTTAGCTTGGGCCTTATGTAAAGTAAAATTCTTTTTTTTATTGAAGTTCATAGAAACTAACGAGTTTAATTAGTTGAGTTCGCGAAATCAACTAATTAAATGTACGAATTTACAGTGAATTCGCTCCCAATTCATGAATTTACACGTAGAGCAATGGAGTGTGAGTGGTGTATGACGAATTGTGTGACTCAAGATCCAACCCTCTAGCATCCGCAAAGCGTACAAGCCTTACTTCCACATTATACAACCATTTCCCTAGAAGGTCCTCATAACCTAAGGCACAAAAGAAACTAATTGTAGTCGGCTTTAATTCTAGTCCCATAGAGCTTGCCTATTTCAGACGATTTAAGAAATATAAATCCCTAATCAATCAAGTTCATAGTATATGGGAATTTGAATTCAACCCGACAAGAGAATCCGTGAAGTAGGCAAAAGGGGACAGATAATTCCTAAGGTATCAAAGGCACAAACTTAAGAAGAATCAGCCTCTATTTTGAATATTTGAGAACTTGGATATTTTATGATGTTTGCATTTTTTGAATATTTGCTTATAGTTTGTGTTTTTTGATGTTACACCATATTCTGAAAAATCATTTGCATGTTATCTATAACCTGCGCCTTACTTCGATGAGGCCTATGCCTCACCTTGTGCCTCACTCCTATGCCCTAAGGGACCTTGGCTCCTTAGTGCGCCTTGCACATCAAATAACACTAAACATGGCAATAGAAGATCTTTACAAAGTCCAAATACTTTCGCCCTCCCACTTTATAGCATGTTTAAGTCTGATAGGACTACAAGTGATATTGAGAAAGGCACAAATACAAAGTCACATATCAAATAACCGAGGTCTTACAAAGAAAAAGAATCAAACAAAATAAGGACAAGAACACTTACACCAATGAGGAAATGCAACCACATAGGTCCTTTAACCCTCCTTCGAACAATTGGCATCACTGGAAAAAGAACCAGAGAGAGAGTTAGGACAAAAAATATAACTGTGAGGATGAATATGTTATATGTGTCAAATGTTATACATCCAATCAGGTTAAATGCTCCTACAAAACAAACACATGCTACTCATGAAGAAACTAGTCTTCAAACAAACATGAAGAATAACAATAACAACAACAATAATAACAACAAGAAGTCAAGAACAATAGCATTAATAACCACCATAACAAGAAAAATGATAATGGAGAGGATGATAATTATATTAGGCTGCACATATTGCTATAGTTGTAAAAGTTCCTGTCAGAGGACCTAAAAAATAAAATATCGAAACGACAAATCTACGGTCTATGGTTAAAGAATCCACCAAGGCATCATTCCAGCTCTTTGACCAATCCCTATTTTTAGGCAACTAGGATATCTGCTTCACATTCTTGTTCTAATTGTTAGGCACATCATTAATCAAATTACACTCTCTTAGCCCTTATTATTTGCCCTTGAAGTAAGCTACTGGACAACCCCACATCCTCACTTTAAAATCCAACGTTAGATTCCAAAAAACTCACAATATATCCATCTGCCTATCTTTATTAGGTGCATATCGTCTCCGCAACTATAGCATCAAAGCTTAGTCATCAACGAAGTAAGCAAATCTGTTTGTGGAGAAAACAGAGGCTGATCAACATAATATGGAGGCTTACGTCTGGAGATGCCTTCGCCCCCAAGGAGTGCATCTCTTTATTTACTTTGGTTGAGAGGGTTCTGTAATGGGATAGGGTGGTGGCAATTGGACAAATTAGCAACAGCAAAGTAAACATACCGATCATTTTTCGATTTAATTCAAAACACACACACACACACACACACACAAACATATATATATATACACACATCTCTGGTTTTTTAATAGACATGAGCTGAGATTAGATTTTGTATGCTCTAAATGTGGGAGCACACTTTGACCATGTTTGTTAA